>JAKZAP010000166.1:0-76902 GCA_023053575.1 Branchinecta lynchi | reverse complement strand
GCAAGGTTTGTTTCCCCACAAGGTTTGTTTTCCCACAAGGTTTGTTTTCCCACTGTGTTGGTTTTCCCAAAAGGTTCGCTTTCCCACAAGGTTGGTTTTCCCACAAGGTTGGTTTTCCCACAAGGTTGGTTTTCCCGCAGGGTTGCTTTCCCCATAAGGTTGGTTTTCCCACAAGGTTTGTTTTCCCACAAGGTTTGTTTCCCCACAAGGTTTGTTTCCCCACAAGGTTTGTTTTCCCACAAGGATTGTTTTCTCACAAGGTTTGTTTTCCCACAAGGTTTGTTTCCCCACAAGGTTTGTTTCCCCACAAGGTTTGTTTTCCCACAAGGTTAGTTTTCCCACAAGGTTTGTTTCCCCACAAGGTTTGTTTCCCCACAAGGTTTGTTTTCCCACAAGGATTGTTTTCTCACAAGGTTTGTTTTCCCACTGTGTTGGTTTTCCCAAGAGGTTCGCTTTCCCGCAAGGTTCGCTTTCCCGCAAGGTTGGTTTTCCCACAAGGTTTGTTTTCTCACAAGGTTTGTTTTCCCACTAGGTTTGTTTCCCCACAAGGTTTGTTTTCTCACAAGGTTTGTTTTCCCACAAGGTTTGTTTTCCCACAAGGTTTGTTTTCCCACAAGGTTTGTTTTTCCACAAGGTTGGTTTTCCAGAAAGGTTTGTTTCCCCACAAGGTTGGTTTTCCCTCAAGGTTTGTTTTCCCGCAGGGTTTGTTTTCCCACAAGGTTAGTTTTCCCGCAAGGTTTGTTTTCCCACAAGGTTAGTTTTCCCACAAGGTTTGTTTCCCCACAAGGTTTGTTTCCCCACAAGGTTTGTTTTCCCACAAGGATTGTTTTCTCACAAGGTTTGTTTTCCCACTGTGTTTGGTTTTTCCCGCAGGGTTTGTTTTCCCACAAGGTTTGTTTTCCCACAAGGTTAGTTTTCTCACAAGGTTTGTTTCCCAACAAGGTTTGTTTCTCCACAAGGTTTTTTTTCCCACAAGGATTGTTTTCTCACAAGGTTTGTTTTCCCACTGTGTTGGTTTTTCCAAAAGGTTCGCTTTCCCGCAAGGTTGGTTTTCCCACAAGGTTGGTTTTCCCGCAGGGTTTGTTTCCCCATAAGGTTGGTTTTCCCACAAGGTTTGTTTTCTCACAAGGTTTGTTTTCCCACAAGGTTTGTTTTCCCACAAGGTTTGTTTTCCCACAAGGTTCGTTTTCCCGCAGGGTTTGTTTTCCCACAAGGTTAGTTTTCCCGAAAGGTTTGTTTCCCCACAAGGTTGGTTTTCCCACAAGGTTGGTTTTCCCGCAGGGTTGGTTTTCCCACAAGGTTAGTTTCCCCGCAAGGTTTGTTTCCCCCCAAGGTTTGTTTTCCCACAAGGATTGTTTTCTCACAAGGTTTGTTTTCCCACTAGGTTTGTTTCCCCACAAGGTTTGTTTTCCCCCAAGGTTGGTTTTCCCGCTAGGTTGGTTTTCCCACAAGGTTTTTTTCCCACTGTGTTGGTTTTCCCAAAAGGTTCGCTTTCCCACAAGGTTGGTTTTCCCATAAGGTTGGTTTTCCCGCAGGGTTGCTTTCCCCATAAGGTTGGTTTTCCCACAAGGTTTGTTTTCCCACAAGGTTAGTTTTCCCACAAGGTTTGTTTCCCCACAAGGTTTGTTTCCCCACAAGGTTTGTTTTCCCACAAGGATTGTTTTCTCACAAGGTTTGTTTTCCCACTGTGTTGGTTTTCCCAAAAGGTTTGCTTTCCCCCAAGGTTGGTTTTCCCGCAAGGTTGGTTTTCCCACAAGGTTTGTTTTCCCACTGTGTTGGTTTTCCCAAAAAGGTTCGCTTTCCGACAAGGTTGGTTTTCCCACAAGGTTTGTTTTCCCGCAGGGTTGCTTTACCCATAAGGTTGGTTTTCCCACAAGGTTTGTTTTCTCACAAGGTTTGTTTTCCCACTAGGTTGTTTTTCCCACTAGGTTGGTTTTCCCACAAGGTTTGTTTTCCCACAAGCTTTGTTTTCCCCCAAGGTTGGTTTTCCCGCAAGGTTGGTTTTAACACAAGGTTTGTTTTCCCACTGTGTTGGTTTTCCCAAAAGGTTCGCTTTCCCGCAAGGTTGGTTTTCCCACAAGGTTTGTTTCCCCACAAGGTTTGTTTCCCATAAGGTTTGTTTCCCCACAAGGTTTGTTTTCCCACTAGGTTTGTTTTCCCATAAGGTTGGTTTTCCCACAAGGTTTGTTTTCTCACAAGGTTTGTTTTCCCACTAGGTTTGTTTCCCCACAAGGTTTGTTTTCTCACAAGGTTTGTTTTCCCACAAGGTTTGTTTTCCCACAAGGTTTGTTTTCCCACAAGTTTTGTTTTCCCACAAGGTTTGTTTTCCCGAAAGGTTTGTTTCCCCACAAGGTTGGTTTTCCCACAAGGTTGGTATTCCCGCAGGGTTTGTTTTCCCACAAGTTTAGTTTTCCCCCAAGGTTGGTTTTCCCGCAAGGTTGGTTTTCCCACAAGGTTTGTTTTCCCACTGTGTTGGTTTTCCCAAAAGGTTCGCTTTCCCACAAGGTTGGTTTTCCCACAAGGTTGGTTTTCCCGCAGGGTTGCTTTCCCCATAAGGTTGGTTTTCCCACAAGGTTTGTTTTCTCACAAGGTTTGTTTTCCCACTAGGTTGTTTTTTCCCACTAGGTTGGTTTTCCCACAAGGTTTGTTTTCCCACAAGCTTTGTTTTCCCCCAAGGTTGGTTTTCCCGCAAGGTTGGTTTTCCCACAAGGTTTGTTTTCCCACTGTGTTGGTTTTCCCAAAAGGTTCGCTTTCCCGCAAGGTTGGTTTTCCCACAAGGTTTGTTTCCCCACAAGGTTTGTTTTCCCATAAGGTTTGTTTTCCCACAAGGTTTGTTTTCCCACAAGGTTTGTTTTCCCACAAGGTTTGTTTTCCCACAAGGTTGGTTTTCCCGCAAGGTTGGTTTTCCCACAAGGTTTGTGTTCCCACTATGTTGGTTTTCCCAAAAGGTTCGCTTTCCCACAAGGTTGGTTTTCCCACAAGGTTGGTTTTCCCGCAGGGTTGCTTTCCCCATAAGGTTTGTTTTCCCACAAGGTTTGTTTTCCCACAAGGTTTGTTTTCCCACAAGGTTTGTTTTCCCGAAAGGTTTGTTTTCCCACAAGGTTAGTTTTCCCGCAAGGTTTGTTTTCCCACAAGGTTTGTTTCTCCACAAGGTTTGTTTTCCCACAAGGTTGGTTTTACCGCAGGGTTTGTTTTCCCACAAGGTTAGTTTCCCCGCAAGGTTTGTTTTCCCCCAAGGTTTGTTTTCCCACAAGGATTGTTTTCTCACAAGGTTTGTTTTCCCACTAGGTTTGTTTCCCCACAAGGTTTGTTTTCCCCCAAGGTTGGTTTTCCCGCAAGGTTGGTTTTCCCCCAAGGTTTTTTCCCACTGTGTTGGTTTTCCCAAAAGGTTCGCTTTCCCACAAGGTTGGTTTTCCCATAAGGTTGGTTTTCCCGCAGGGTTGCTTTCCGCATAAGGTTGGTTTTCCCACAAGGTTTGTTTTCCCACAAGGTTAGTTTTCCCACAAGGTTTGTTTCCCCACAAGGTTTGTTTCCCCACAAGGTTGGTTTTCCCACAAGGATTGTTTTCTCACAAGGTTTGTTTTCCCACTGTGTTGGTTTTCCCAAAAGGTTCGCTTTCCCGCAAGGTTTGTTTTCCCACAAGGTTAGTTTTCCCACAAGGTTTGTTTCCCCACAAGGTTTGTTTCCCCACAAGGTTTGTTTTCCCACAAGGATTGTTTTCTCACAAGGTTTGTGTTTCCCACTGTGTTGGTTTTCCCAAAAGGTTCGCTTTCCCGCAAGGTTGGTTTTCCCACAAGGTTGGTTTTCCCGCAGGGTTTGTTTCCCCATAAGGTTGGTTTTCCCACAAGGTTTGTTTTCTCACAAGGTTTGTTTTCCCACAAGGTTCGTTTTCCCGCAGGGTTTGTTTTCCCACAAGGTTAGTTTTCCCGAAAGGTTTGTTTCCCCACAAGGTTGGTTTTCCGGCAGGGTTTGTTTTCCCACAAGGTTAGTTTCCCCGCAAGGTTTGTTTCCCCCCAAGGTTTGTTTTCCCTCAATGATTGTTTTCTCACAAGGTTTCTTTTCCCACTAGGTTTGTTTCCCCACAAGGTTTGTTTTCCCACAAGGTTTCTTTTCCCCCAAGGTTGGTTTTCCCGCAAGGTTGGTTTTCCCACAAGGTTTTTTTCCCACTGTGTTGGTTTTCCCAAGAGGTTCGCTTTCCCGCAAGGTTGGTTTTCCCACAAGGTTGGTTTTCCCGCAGGGTTTGTTTCCCCATAAGGTTGGTTTTCCCACAAGGTTTGTTTTCTCGCAAGGTTTGTTTTCCCACAAGGTTTGTTTTCCCACAAGGTTCGTTTTCCCGCAGGGTTTGTTTTCCCACAAGGTTAGTTTTCCCGAAAGGTTTGTTTCCCCACAAGGTTGGTTTTCCCACAAGGTTGGTTTTCCCGCAGGGTTTGTTTTCCCACAAGCTTTGTTTTCCCCCAAGGTTGGTTTTCCCGCAAGGTTGGTTTTCCCACAAGGTTTGTTTTCCCACTGTGTTGGTTTTCCCAAAAGGTTCGCTTTCCCGCAAGGTTGGTTTTCCCACAAGGTTGGTTTTCCCACAAGGTTTGTGTTCCCACTGTGTTGGTTTTCCCAAAAGGTTCGCTTTCCCACAAAGTTGGTTTTCCCACAAGGTTTGTGTTCCCACTGTGTTGGTTTTCCCAAAAGGTTCGCTTGCCCACAAGGTTGGTTTTCCCACAAGGTTGGTTTTCCCGCAGGGTTGCTTTCCCCATAAGGTTTGTTTTCCCACAAGGTTTGTTTCCCCACAAGGTTTGTTTTCCCACAAGGTTGGTTTTCCCGCAGGGTTTGTTTTCCCACAAGGTTAGTTTTCCCGCAAGGTTTGTTTTCCCACAAGGTTAGTTTTCCCACAAGGTTTGTTTCCCCACAAGGTTTGTTTCCCCACAAGGTTTGTTTTCCCACAAGGATTGTTTTCTCACAAGGTTTGTTTTCCCACTGTGTTGGTTTTTCGAAAAGGTTCGCTTTCCCGCAAGGTTGGTTTTCCCACAAGGTTGGTTTTCCCGCAGGGTATGTTTCCCCATAAGGTTGGTTTTCCCACAAGGTTCGTTTTCCCGCAGGGTTTGTTTTCCCACAAGGTTAGTTTCCCCGAAAGGTTTGTTTCCCCACAAGGTTGGTTTTCCCGCAGGGTTTGTTTTCCCACAAGGTTAGTTTTCCCGCAAGGTTTGTTTCCCCACAAGGTTTGTTTTCCCACAAGGGTTGTTTTCTCACAAGGTTTGTTTCCCCACTAGGTTTGTTTCCCCACAAGGTTTGTTTTCCCACAAGGTTTGTTTTCCCCAAAGGTTGGTTTTCCTGCATGGTTGGTTTTCCCACAAGGTTTGTTTTCCCACTGTGTTGGTTTTCCCAAAAGGTTTGCTTTCCCACAAGGTTGGTTTTCCCACAAGGTTGGTTTTCCCGCAGGGTTGCTTTCACCATAAGGTTGGTTGTCCCACAAGGTTTGTTTTCTCACAAGGTTTGTTTTCCCACTAGGTTGTTTTTCCCACTAGGTTGGTTTTCCCACAAGGTTTGTTTTCCCACAAGCTTTGTTTTCCCCCAAGGTTGGTTTTCCCGCAAGGTTGGTTTTCCCACACGGTTTGTTTTCCCACTGTGTTGGTTTTCCCAAAAGGTTCGCTTTCCCGCAAGGTTGGTTTTCCCACAAGGTTTGTTTCCCCGCAAGGTTTGTTTTCCCATAAGGTTTGTTTTCCCACAAGGTTTGTTTTCCCACAAGGTTTGTTTTCCAACAAGGTTGGTTTTCCCGAAAGGTTTGTTTCCCCACAAGGTTTCTTTCCCCATAAGGTTGGTTTTCCCACAAGGTTTGTTTTCTCACAAGGTTTCTTTTCCCACAAGGTTTGTTTTCCCACAAGGTTTGTTTTCCCAAAAGGTTCGCTTTCCCACAAGGTTGGTTTTCCCACAAGGTTGGTTTTCCCGCAGGGTTTCTTTCCCCATAAGGTTGGTTTTCCCACAAGGTTTGTTTTCTCACAAGGTTTGTTTTCCCACTAGGTTTGTTTCCCCACAAGGTTTGTTTTCCCACAAGGTTTGTTTTCCCCCAAGGTTGGTTTTCCCGCAAGGTTGGTTTTCCCACAAGGTTTGTTTTATCACAAGGTTTGTTTTCCCACTAGGTTTGTTTCCCCACAAGGTTTGTTTTCCCACAAGGTTTGTTTTCCCCCAAGGTTGGTTTTCCCGCAAGGTTGGTTTTCCCACAAGGTTTGTTTCCCACTGTGTTGGTTTTCCCAAAAGGTTCGCTTTCCCACAAGGTTGGTTTTCCCACAAGGTTGGTTTTCCCGCAGGGTTGCTTTCCCCATAAGGTTGGTTTTCCCACAAGGTTTATTTTCCCACAAGGTTTGTTTTCCCACAAGGTTTGTTTTCCCGAAAGGTTTGTTTCCCCACAAGGTTGGTTTTCCCACAAGGATGGTTTTCTCGCAGGGTTTGTTTTCCCACAAGGTTAGTTTCCCCGCAAGGTTTGTTTCCCCCCAAGGTTTGTTTTCCCTCAAGGATTTTTTTCTCACAAGGTTTGTTTTCCCAAAAGGTTTGTTTCCCCACAAGGTTTGTTTTCCCACAAGGTTTGTTTTCCCCCAAGGTTGGTTTTCCCGCAAGGTTGGTTTTTCCACAAGGCTTTTTTTTCCACTGTGTTGGTTTTCCCAAAAGGTTCGCTTTCCCACAAGGTTGGTTTTCCCACAAGGTTGGTTTTCCCGCAGGGTTGCTTTCCCCATAAGGTTGGTTTTCCCACAAGGTTTGTTTTCTCAAAAGGTTTGTTTTCCAACTAGGTTGTTTTTCCCACTAGGTTGGTTTTCCCACAAGGTTTGTTTTCCCACAAGCTTTGTTTTCCCCCAAGGTTGGTTTTCCGGCAAGGTTGGTTTTCCCACAAGGTTTGTTTTCCCACTGTGTTTGTTTCCCCACAAGGTTTGTTTCCCCACAAGGTTTGTTTTCCCACAAGGATTGTTTTCTCACAAGGTTTGTTTTCCCGTGGGGTTTGTTTTCCCACAAGGTAAGTTTTCCCGCAAGGTTTGTTTTCCCACAAGGTTAGTTTTCCCACAAGGTTTGTTTCCCCACAAGGTTTGTTTCCCCACAAGGTTTGTTTTCCCACAAGGATTGTTTTCTCAAAAGGTTTGTTTTCCCACTGTGTTGGTTTTTCCAAAAGGTTCGCTTTCCCGCAAGGTTGGTTTTCCCACAAGGTTGGTTTTCCCGCAGGGTATGTTTCCCCATAAGGTTGGTTTTCCCACAAGGTTCGTTTTCCCGCAGGGTTTGTTTTCCCACAAGGTTAGTTTCCCCGAAAGGTTTGTTTCCCCACAAGGTTGGTTTTCCCACAAGGTTGGTTTTCCCGCAGGGTTTGTTTTCCCACAAGGTTAGTTTTCCCGCAAGGTTTGTTTCCCCACAAGGTTTGTTTTCCCACAAGGGTTGTTGTCTCACAAGGTTTGTTTTCCCACTAGGTTTGTTTCCCCACAAGGTTTGTTTTCCCACAAGGTTTGTTTTCCCCAAAGGTTGGTTTTCCTGCATGGTTGGTTTTCCCACAAGGTTTGTTTTCCCACTGTGTTGGTTTTCCCAAAAGTTTCGCTTTCCCACAAGGTTGGTTTTCCCACAAGGTTGGTTTTCCCGCAGGGTTGCTTTCACCATAAGGTTGGTTTTCCCACAAGGTTTGTTTTCTCACAAGGTTTGTTTTCCCACTAGGTTGTTTTTCCCACTAGGTTGGTTTTCCCACACGGTTTGTTTTCCCACTGTGTTGGTTTTCCCAAAAGGTTCGCTTTCCCGCAAGGTTGGTTTTCCCACAAGGTTTGTTTCCCCGCAAGGTTTGTTTTCCCTTAAGGTTTATTTTCCCACAATTTGTTTTCCCACAAGGTTTGTTTTCCCACAAGGTTTGTTTTCCAACAAGGTTGGTTTTCCCGAAAGGTTTGTTTCCCCACAAGGTTTCTTTCCCCATAAGGTTGGTTTTCCCACAAGGTTTGTTTTCTCACAAGGTTTGTTTTCCCACAAGGTTTGTTTTCCCACAAGGTTTGTTTTCCCAAAAGGTTCGCTTTCCCACAAGGTTGGTTTTCCCACAAGGTTGGTTTTCCCGCAGGGTTTCTTTCCCCATAAGGTTGGTTTTCCCACAAGGTTTGTTTTCTCACAAGGTTTGTTTTCCCACTAGGTTTGTTTCCCCACAAGGTTTGTTTTCCCACAAGGTTTGTTTTCCCCCAAGGTTGGTTTTCCCGCAAGGTTGGTTTTCCCACAAGGTTTGTTTCCCACTGTGTTGGTTTTCCCAAAAGGTTCGCTTTCCCACAAGGTTGGTTTTCCCACAAGGTTGGTTTTCCCGCAGGGTTGCTTTCCCCATAAGGTTGGTTTTCCCACAAGGTTTGTTTTCCCACAAGGTTTGTTTTCCCACTAGGTTGTTTTTTCCCACTAGGTTGGTTTTCCCACAAGGTTTGTTTTCCCACAAGCTTTGTTTTCCCCCAAGGTTGGTTTTCCCGCAAGGTTGGTTTTCCCACAAGGTTTGTTTTCCCACTGTGTTGGTTTTCCCAAAAGGTTCGCTTTCCCGCAAGGTTGGTTTTCCCACAAGGTTTGTTTCCCCACAAGGTTTGTTTTCCCATAAGGTTTGTTTTCCCATAAGGTTTGTTTTCCCACAAGGTTTATTTTCCCACAAGGTTGGTTTTCCCGCAAGGTTGGTTTTCCCACAAGGTTTGTGTTCCCACTGTGTTGGTTTTCCCAAAAGGTTCGCTTTCCCACAAGGTTGGTTTTCCCACAAGGTTGGTTTTTCCGCAGGGTTGCTTTCCCCATAAGGTTTGTTTTCCCACAAGGTTTGTTTTCCCACAAAGTTTGTTTTCCCACAAGGTTTGTTTTCCCGAAAGGTTTGTTTCCCCACAAGGTTGGTTTTCCCACAAGGATGATTTTCTCGCAGGCTTTGTTTTCCCACAAGGTTAGTTTCCCCGCAAGGTTTGTTTCCCCCCAAGGTTTGTTTTCCCTCAAGGATTTTTTTCTCACAAGGTTTGTTTTCCCACTAGGTTTGTTTCCCCACAAGGTTTGTTTTCCCACAAGGTTTGTTTTCCCCCAAGGTTGGTTTTCCCGCAAGGTTGGTTTTCCCACAAGGTTTTTTTTTCCACTGTGTTTGTTTTCCCACAAGGTTTGTTTTTCCCACTAGGTTGGTTTTCCCACAAGGTTTGTTTTCCCACAAGCTTTGTTTTCCCCCAAGGTTGGTTTTCCGGCAAGGTTGGTTTTCCCACAAGGTTTGTTTTCCCACTGTGTTTGTTTCCCCACAAGGTTTGTTTTCCCATAAGATTTGTTTTCCCACAAGGTTTGTTTTCCCATAAGGTTTGTTTTCCCACAAGGTTTGTTTCCCCACAAGGTTGGTTTTCCCACAAGGTTGGTTTTCCCGCAGGATTTGTTTTCCCACAAGATTAGTTTTCCCGCAAGGTTTGTTTTTCCACAAGGTTGGTTTTCCCGAAAGGTTTGTTTCCCCCCAAGGTTGGTTTTCCCACAAGGTTGGTTTTCCCGCAGGGTTTGTTTTCCCAAAAGGTTAGTTTTCCCGCAAGGTTTGTTTCCCCACAAGGATTGTTTTCCCACAAGGTTTGTTTTCCCACTGTGTTGGTTTTCCCAAAAGGTTCGCTTTCCCACAAGGTTGGTTTTCCCACAAGGTTGGTTTTCCCACAAGGTTGGTTTTCCCGCAGGGTTGCTTTCCCCATGAGGTTGGTTTTCCCACAAGGTTTGTTTTCTCACAAGGTTTGTTTTCCCACTAGGTTGTTTTTTCCACTAGGTTGGTTTTCCCACAAGGTTTGTTTTCCCACAAGCTTTGTTTTCCCCCAAAGTTGGTTTTCCTGCAGGGTTTGTTTTCCCACAAGGTTAGTTTTCCCGCAAGGTTTGTTTCCCCACAAGGTTTGTTTTCCCACAAGGTTTGTTTTCCCACTGTGTTGGTTTTCCCAAAAGGTTCGCTTTCCCACAAGGTTGGTTTTCCCACAAGGTTGGTTTTCCCGCAGGGATGCTTTCCCCATAAGGTTGGTTTTCCCACAAGGTTTGTTTTCCCACAAGGTTTGTTTCCCTACAAGGTTTGTTTCCCCACAAGGTTTGTTTCCCCACAAGGTTTGTTTTCCCACAAGGATTGTTTTCTCACAAGGTTTGTTTTCCCACAAGGTTTGTTTCCCCACAAGGTTTGTTTCCCCACAAGGTTTGTTTTCCCACAAGGTTAGTTTTCCCACAAGGTTTGTTTCCCCACAAGGTTTGTTTCCCCACAAGGTTTGTTTTCCCACAAGGATTGTTTTCTCACAAGGTTTGTTTTCCCACTGTGTTGGTTTTCCCAAGAGGTTCGCTTTCCCGCAAGGTTCGCTTTCCCGCAAGGTTGGTTTTCCCACAAGGTTTGTTTTCTAACAAGGTTTGTTTTCCCACTAGGTTTGTTTCCCCACAAGGTTTGTTTTCTCACAAGGTTTGTTTTCCCACAAGGTTTGTTTCCCCACAAGGTTTGTTTCCCCACAAGGTTTGTTTTCCCACAAGGATTGTTTTCTCACAAGGTTTGTTTTCCCACTGTGTTGGTTTTCCCAAGAGGTTCGCTTTCCCGCAAGGTTCGCTTTCCCGCAAGGTTGGTTTTCCCACAAGGTTTTTTTCTCACAAGGTTTGTTTTCCCACTAGGTTTGTTTCCCCACAAGGTTTGTTTTCTCAAAAGGTTTGTTTTCCCACAAGGTTTGTTTTCCCACAAGGTTTGTTTTCCCACAAGGTTTGTTTTGCCACAAGGTTGGTTTTCCAGAAAGGTTTGTTTCCCCACAAGGTTGGTTTTCCCACAAGGTTTGTTTTCCCGCAGGGTTTGTTTTCCCACAAGGTTAGTTTTCCCGCAAGGTTTGTTTTCCCACAAGGTTAGTTTTCCCACAAGGTTTGTTTCCCCACAAGGTTTGTTTCCCCACAAGGTTTGTTTTCCCACAAGGATTGTTTTCTCACAAGGTTTGTTTTCCCACTGTGTTGGTTTTCCCAAAAGGTTCACTTTCCCGCAAGGTTGGTTTTCCCACAAGGTTGGTTTTCCCGCAGGGTTTGTTTCCCCATAAGGTTGGTTTTCCCACAAGGTTTGTTTTCCCACAAGGTTTTTTTTTCCACTGTGTTTGTTTTCCCACAAGGTTTGTTTTTCCCACTAGGTTGGTTTTCCCACAAGGTTTGTTTTCCCACAAGCTTTGTTTTCCCCCAAGGTTGGTTTTCCGGCAAGGTTGGTTTTCCCACAAGGTTTGTTTTCCCACTGTGTTTGTTTCCCCACAAGGTTTGTTTTCCCATAAGATTTGTTTTCCCACAAGGTTTGTTTTCCCATAAGGTTTGTTTTCCCACAAGGTTTGTTTCCCCACAAGGTTGGTTTTCCCACAAGGTTGGTTTTCCCGCAGGGTTTGTTTTCCCACAAGATTAGTTTTCCCGCAAGGTTTGTTTTTCCACAAGGTTGGTTTTCCCGAAAGGTTTGTTTCCCCCCAAGGTTGGTTTTCCCACAAGGTTGGTTTTCCCGCAGGGTTTGTTTTCCCAAAAGGTTAGTTTTCCCGCAAGGTTTGTTTCCCCACAAGGATTGTTTTCCCACAAGGTTTGTTTTCCCACTGTGTTGGTTTTCCCAAAAGGTTCGCTTTCCCACAAGGTTGGTTTTCCCACAAGGTTGGTTTTCCCACAAGGTTGGTTTTCCCGCAGGGTTGCTTTCCCCATGAGGTTGGTTTTCCCACAAGGTTTGTTTTCTCACAAGGTTTGTTTTCCCACTAGGTTGTTTTTTCCACTAGGTTGGTTTTCCCACAAGGTTTGTTTTCCCACAAGCTTTGTTTTCCCCCAAAGTTGGTTTTCCTGCAGGGTTTGTTTTCCCACAAGGTTAGTTTTCCCGCAAGGTTTGTTTCCCCACAAGGTTTGTTTTCCCACAAGGTTTGTTTTCCCACTGTGTTGGTTTTCCCAAAAGGTTCGCTTTCCCACAAGGTTGGTTTTCCCACAAGGTTGGTTTTCCCGCAGGGATGCTTTCCCCATAAGGTTGGTTTTCCCACAAGGTTTGTTTTCCCACAAGGTTTGTTTCCCTACAAGGTTTGTTTCCCCACAAGGTTTGTTTCCCCACAAGGTTTGTTTTCCCACAAGGATTGTTTTCTCACAAGGTTTGTTTTCCCACAAGGTTTGTTTCCCCACAAGGTTTGTTTCCCCACAAGGTTTGTTTTCCCACAAGGTTAGTTTTCCCACAAGGTTTGTTTCCCCACAAGGTTTGTTTCCCCACAAGGTTTGTTTTCCCACAAGGATTGTTTTCTCACAAGGTTTGTTTTCCCACTGTGTTGGTTTTCCCAAGAGGTTCGCTTTCCCGCAAGGTTCGCTTTCCCGCAAGGTTGGTTTTCCCACAAGGTTTGTTTTCTCACAAGGTTTGTTTTCCCACTGTGTTGGTTTTCCCAAGAGGTTCGCTTTCCCGCAAGGTTCGCTTTCCCGCAAGGTTGGTTTTCCCACAAGGTTTGTTTCCCCACAAGGTTTGTTTTCCCACAAGGATTGTTTTCTCACAAGGTTTGTTTTCCCACTGTGTTGGTTTTCCCAAGAGGTTCGCTTTCCCACAAGGTTTGTTTTCTCACAAGGTTTGTTTTCCCACAAGGTTTGTTTCCCCACAAGGTTTGTTTCCCCACAAGGTTTGTTTTCCCACAAGGATTGTTTTCTCACAAGGTTTGTTTTCCCACTGTGTTGGTTTTCCCAAGAGGTTCGCTTTCCCGCAAGGTTCGCTTTCCCGCAAGGTTGGTTTTCCCACAAGGTTTTTTTCTCACAAGGTTTGTTTTCCCACTAGGTTTGTTTCCCCACAAGGTTTGTTTTCTCAAAAGGTTTGTTTTCCCACAAGGTTTGTTTTCCCACAAGGTTTGTTTTCCCACAAGGTTTGTTTTGCCACAAGGTTGGTTTTCCAGAAAGGTTTGTTTCCCCACAAGGTTTGTTTTCCCACAAGGTTAGTTTTCCCACAAGGTTTGTTTCCCCACAAGGTTTGTTTCCCCACAAGGTTTGTTTTCCCACAAGGATTGTTTTCTCACAAGGTTTGTTTTCCCACTGTGTTGGTTTTCCCAAAAGGTTCACTTTCCCGCAAGGTTGGTTTTCCCACAAGGTTGGTTTTCCCGCAGGGTTTGTTTCCCCATAAGGTTGGTTTTCCCACAAGGTTTGTTTTCCCACTAGGTTGGTTTTCCCACAAGGTTTGTTTTCCCACAAGGTTTGTTTACCCACAAGGTTTGTTTTCCCCCAAGGTTGGTTTTCCCGCAAGGTTGGTTTTCCCGCAAGGTTAGTTTTCCCACAAGGTCTGATTTAACACAATGTTTGTTTTCCCACAAGGTTGGTTTTCCCGAAAGGTTTGTTTCCCCACAAGGTTGGTTTTCCCACAAGGTTGGTTTTCCCGCAGGGTTTGTTTTCCCACAAGGTTAGTTTTCCCGCAAGGTTTGTTTTCCCACAAGGTTGGTTTTTCCGAAAGGTTTGTTTCCCCACAAGGTTGGTTTTCCCACAAGGTTGGTTTTCCCGCAGGGTTTGTTTTCCCACAAGGTTAGTTTTCCCGCAAGGTTTGTTTCCCCACAAGGTTTGTTTTCCCACAAGGTTTGTTTTCCCACTGTGTTGGTTTTCCCAAAAGGTTCGCTTTCCCACAAGGTTGGTTTTCCCACAAGGTTGGTTTTCCCACAAGGTTGGTTTTCCCACAAGGTTGGTTTTCCCGCAGGGTTGCTTTCCCTATAAGGTTGGTTTTCCCACAAGGTTTGTTTTCTCACAAGGTTTGTTTTCCCACTAGGTTGTTTTTCCCACTAGGTTGGTTTTCCCACAAGGTTTGTTTTCCCACAAGCTTTGTTTTCCCCCAAGGTTGGTTTTCCCGCAGGGTTTGTTTTCCCACAAGGTTAGTTTTCCCGCAAGGTTTGTTTCCCCACAAGGTTTGTTTTCCCACAAGGTTTGTTTTCCCACTGTGTTGGTTTTCCCAAAAGGTTCGCTTTCCCACAAGGTTGGTTTTCCCACAAGGTTGGTTTTCCGGCAGGGTTGCTTTCCCCATAAGGTTGGTTTTTTTCCCACTGTGTTGGTTTTCCCAAAAGGTTCGCTTTCCCACAAGGTTGGTTTTCCCACAAGGTTGGTTTTCCCGCAGGGTTGCTTTCCCCATAAGGTTGGTTTTCCCACAAGGTTTGTTTTCTCACAAGGTTTGTTTTCCCACTAGGTTGGTTTTCCCGCAGGGTTTGTTTTCCCACAAGGTTAGTTTTCCCGCAAGGTTTGTTTCCCCACAAGGTTTGTTTTCCCACAAGGTTTGTTTTCCCACTGTGTTGGTTTTCCCAAAAGGTTCGCTTTCCCACAAGGTTGGTTTTCCCACAAGGTTGGTTTTCCCGCAGGGTTTGTTTTCCCACAAGGTTAGTTTTCCCGCAAGGTTTGTTTCCCCACAAGGTTTGTTTTCTCACAAGGTTTGTTTTCCCACTAGGTTGGTTTTCCCACTAGGTTGGTTTTCCCACAAGGTTTGTTTTCCCACAAGCTTTGTTTTCCCCCGAGGTTGGTTTTCCCGCAAGGTTGGTTTACCCACAAGGTTTGTTTTCCCACTGTGTTGGTTTTCCCAAAAGGTTCGCTTTCCCGCAAGGTTGGTTTTCCCACAAGGTTTGTTTCCCCACAAGGTTTGTTTTCCCACAAGGTTTGTTTTCTCACAAGGTTTGTTTTCCCACTAGGTTGGTTTTCCCACAAGGTTTGTTTTCCCCAAAACAACAGATTAGACGTTGCAATTTCGGCCGATTTTTACCAACATGATATGAGGGTTGGTTTTCCCACAAGGTTGGTTTTCCCACAAGGTTGGTTTTCCCGCAGGGTTTGTTTCCCCATAAGGTTGGAATTCCCACAAGGTTTGTTTTCTCACAAGGTTTGTTTTCCCACTAGGTTGGTTTTCCCACAAGGTTTGTTTTCCCCAAAACCAACACAGTGGGAAAACAAACCTTGTGAGAAAACTAACCTTGTGGGAAAACAAACCTTGTGGGAAAACCAACCTTATGGGGAAAGCAACCCTGTGGGAAAACAAACCTTGTGGGGAAACAAACCTTGTGGGGAAACAAACCTTGTGGGAAAACTAACCTTGTGGGAAAACAAACCTTGTGGGAAAACCAACCTTATGGGGAAAGCAACCCTGCGAAAAAACCAACCTTATGGGAAAACCAACCTTGTGGGAAAGCGAACCTTTTGGGAAAACCAACCTTATGGGGAAAGCAACCCTGCGGGAAAACCAACCTTATGGGAAAACCAACCTTGTGGGAAAGCGAACCTTTTGGGAAAACCAACACAGTGGGAAAAAAACCTTGTGGGAAAACTAACCTTGTGGGAAAACAAACCTTGCGGGAAATCTAACCTTGTGGGAAAACAAAATTTGCGGTAAAACCAACCTTGTGGGAAAACCAATCTTGTGGGGAAACAAACCTTTCGGGAAAACCAACCTCGTGGGAAAACAAACCTTGTGGGAAAACAAACCTTGTGGGAAAACAAACCTTATGGGGAAAGCAACCCTGCGGGAAAACCAACCTTGTGGGAAAACCAACCTTGTGGGAAAGCGAACCTTTTGGGAAAACCAACACAGTGGGAAAACAAACCTTGTGGGAAAACCAACCTTGCGGGAAAACCAACCTTGTGGGAAAACAAACCTTGTGGGAGAACAAACCTTGTGGGAAAACAAACCTTATGCTGAAAGCAACCCTGCGGGAAAACCAACCTTGTAGGAAAACCAACCTTGTGGGAAAGCGAACCTTTTGGGAAAACCAACACAGTGGGAAAACAAACCTTGTGGGAAAACCAACCTTGCGGGAAAACCAACCTTGTGGGAAAACAAACCTTGTTGGAAAACAAACCTTGTGGGAAAACAAACCTTGTGGGAAAACAAACCTTATGGGAAAACAAACCTTGTGGGGAAACAAACCTTGTGGGAAAACCAACCTTGCGGAAAAACCAACCTTGGGGGAAAACAAAGCTTGTGGGAACACAAACCTTGTGGGAAAACCAACCTAGTGGGAAAAACAACCTAGTGGGAAAACAAACCTTGTGAGAAAACAAACCTTGTGGGAAAACCAACCTTATGGGGAAAGCAACCCTGCGGGAAAACCAACCTTGTGGGAAAACCAACCTTGTGGGAAAGCGAACCTTTTGGGAAAACCAACACAGTGGGAAAACAAACCTTGTGGGAAAACCAACCTTGCGGGAAAACCAACCTTGGGGGAAAACAAACCTTGTGGGAAAACAAACCTTGTGGGAAAACCAACCTTATGGGAAAACAAACCTAGTGGGAAAACAAACCTTGCGGAGAAACAAACCTTTCGGGAAAACCAACCTTGTGGGAAAACAAACCTTGTGGGAAAACAAACCTTATGGGAAAACAAACCTTGTGGGAAAACAAATCTTATGGGAAAACAAACTTTGTGGGGAAACAAACCTTGTGGGAAAACCAACCTTGCGGGAAAGCGAACCTTTTGGGAAAACCAACACAGTGGGAAAACAAACCTTGTGGGAAAACCAACCTTGCCGGAAAACCAACCTTGGGGGAAAACAATGCTTGTGGGAAAACAAACCTTGTGGGAAAACCAACCTGGCGGGAAAAACAACCTAGTGGGAAAACAAACCTTGTGAGAAAGCAAACCTTGTGGGAAAACCAACCTTGTGGGAAAGCCAACCTTGTGGGAAAGCGAACGTTTTGGGAAAACCAACACAGTGGGAAAACAAACCTTGTGAGAAAACCAACCTTGGGGGAAAACAAACCTTGTGGGAAAACAAACCCTGCGGGAAAACGAACCTTGTGGGAAAACAAACCTTGTGGGAAAACAAACCATGTGGGAAAACAAACCTTGTTAGAAAACAAACCTTGTGGGAAAACCAACCTTATGGGGAAACAAACCCTGCGGGAAAACCAACCTTGTGGGAAAACCAACCTTGCGGGAAAGCGAACCTTTTGGGAAAACCAACACAGCGGGAAAACAAACCTTGTGAGAAAACAATCCTTGTGGGAAAACAAACCTTGTGGGGAAACAAACCTTGTGGGGAAACAAACCTTGTGGGAAAACTAACCTTGTGGGAAAACAAACCTTGCGGGAAAGCTAACCTTTTGGGAAAACCAACACAGTGGGAAAACAAACCTTGTGAGAAAACAATCCTTGTGGGAAAACAAACCTTGTGGGGAAACAAACCTTGTGGGGAAACAAACCTTGTGGGAAAACTAACCTTGTGGGAAAGCGAACCTTTTGGGAAAACCAACACAGTGGGGAAAAAACCTTGTGGGAAAACCAACCTTGCGGGAAAACCAACCTTGGGGGAAAACAAACCTTGTGGGAAAACAAACCTTGTGGGGAAACAAACCTAGTGGGAAAACAAACCTTGTGAGAAAACAATCCTTGTGGGAAAACAAACCTTGGGGGGAAACAAACCTTGCGGGGAAACTAACCTAGTGGGAAAACAAACCTTGTGAGAAAACAATCCTTGTGGGAAAACAAACCTTGGGGGGAAACAAACCTTGCGGGGAAACTAACCTTGTGGGAAAACAAACCCTGCGGGAAAACCAACCTTGTGGGAAAACCAACCTTGTGGGGAAACAAACCTTTCGGGAAAACTAACCTTGTGGGATAACAAACCCTGCGGGAAAACGAACCTTGTGGGAAAACAAACCTTGTGGGAAAACAAACCTTGTGGGAAAACAAACCTTGTGAGAAAACAAACCTTGTGGGAAAACCAACCTTATGGGGAAACAAACCCTGTGGGAAAACCAACCTTGTGCTAAAACCAACCTTGCGGGAAAGTGAACCTTTTGGGAAAACCAACACAGTGGGAAAACAAACCTTGTGAGAAAACAAACCTTTTGGGAAAACAAACCTTGTGGGGAAACAAACCTTGTGGGGAAACAAACCTTGTGCGAAAACTAACCTAGTGGGAAAACAAACCTTGCGGGAAAACTAACCTTGTGGGAAAACAAACCCTGCGGGAAAACCAACCTTGTGGGAAAACCAACCTTGTGGGGAAACAAACCTTTCGGAAAAACAAACCTTGTGGGAAAACAAACCTTGTGGGAAAACAAACCTTGTGGGAAAACAAACCTTATGGGGAAAGCAAACCAACCTTATGGGGAAACAAACCCTGTGGGAAAACCAACCTTGTGCTAAAACCAACCTTGCGGGAAAGTGAACCTTTTGGGAAAACCAACACATTGGGAAAACAAACCTTGTGAGAAAACAAACCTTTTGGGAAAACAAACCTTGTGGGGAAACAAACCTTGTGGGGAAACAAACCTTGTGTGAAAACTAACCTAGTGGGAAAACAAACCTTGCGGGAAAACTAACCTTGTGGGAAAACAAACCCTGCGGGAAAACCAACCTTGTGGGAAAACCAACCTTGTGGGGAAACAAACCTTTCGGAAAAACAAACCTTGTGGGAAAACAAACCTTGTGGGAAAACAAACCTTGTGGGAAAACAAACCTTATGGGGAAAGCAACCCTGCGGGAAAACCAACCTTGTGGGAAAACCAACCTTGTGGGAAAGCGAACCTTTTGGGAAAACCACAACACAGTGGGAACACAAACCTTGTGGGAAAACCAACCTTGCGGGAAAACCAACCTTGTGGGAAAACAAACCTTGTGGGAAAACAAACCTTGTGGGAAAACAAACCTTGTGGGAAAACAAACCTTATGGGAAAACAAACCTTGTGGGGAAATAAACCTTGTGGGAAAACCAACCTTGCGGGAAAGCGAACCTTTTGGGAAAACCAACACAGTGGGAAAACAAACCTTGTGGGAAAACCAACCTTGCGGGAAAACCAACCTTGGGGGAAAACAAAGCTTGTGAAAAAACAAACCTTGTGGGAAAAACAACCTAGTGGGAAAAACAACCTAGTGGGAAAACAAACCTTGTGAGAAAACAAACCTTGTGGGAAAACCAACCTTATGGGGAAAGCAACCCTGCGGGAAAACCAACCTTGTGGGAAAACCAACCTTGTGGGAAAGCGAACCTTTTGGGAAAACCAACACAGTGGGAAAACAAACCTTGTGGGAAAACAAACCTTGCGGGAAAACCAACCTTGGGGGAAAACAAACCTTGTGGGAAAACAAACCTTGTGGGGAAACAAACCTAGTGGGAAAACAATCCTTGTGGGAAAACAAACCTTGTGCGGAAACAAACCTTGCGGGAAAACTAAACTTGTGGGAAAACCAACCTTATGGGGAAAGCAACCCTGCGGGAAAACCAACCTTGTGGGAAAACCAACCTTGTGGGAAAACCAACCTTATGGGGAAAGCAACCCTGCGGGAAAACAAACCTTGTGGGAAAACCAACCTTGTGGGAAAGCGAACCTTTTGGGAAAACCAACACAGTGGGAAAACAAACCTTGTGGGATAACAAACCCTGCGGGAAAACGAACCTTGTGGGAAAACAAACCTTGTGGGAAAACAAACCTTGTGGGAAAACAAACCTTGTGAGAAAACAAACCTTGTGGGAAAACCAACCTTGGGGGAAAACAAACCTTGTGGGTAAACAAACCTTGTGAGAAAACAAACCTTGTGGGGAAACAAACCTACTGGGAAAACAAACCTTGTGAGAAAACAAACCTTGTGGGAAAACCAACCTTGCGGGAAAGCGAACCTTGCGGGAAAGCGAACCTCTTGGGAAAACCAACACAGTGGGAAAACAAACCTTGTGAGAAAACAATCCTTGTGGGAAAACAAACCTTGTGGGGAAACAAACCTTGTGGGGAAACAAACCTTGTGGGAAAACAAACCTTGTGAGAAAACAAACCTTGTGGGGAAACAAACCTAGTGGGAAAACAAACCTTGTGAGAAAACAAACCTTGTGGGAAAACCAGCCTTGCGGGAAAGCGAACCTTGCGGGAAAGCGAACCTCTTGGGAAAACCAACACAGTGGGAAAACAAACCTTGTGAGAAAACAATCCTTGTGGGAAAACAAACCTTGTGGGGAAACAAACCTTGTGGGGAAACAAACCTTGTGGGAAAACTAACCTTGTGGGAAAACAAACCTTGTGGGGAAACAAACCTTGTGGGAAAACAAACCTTGTGAGAAAACAATCCTTGTGGGAAAACAAACCTTGTGGGGAAACAAACCTTGTGGAAACAAACCTTGTGGGGAAACAAACCTTGTGGGAAAACAAACCTTGTGGGAAAACCAACCTTATGGGGAAAGCAACCCTGCGGGAAAACCAACCTTGTGGGAAAACCAACCTTGTGGGAAAACCAACCTTGTGGGAAAGCGAACCTTTTGGGAAAACCAACACATTGGGAAAACAAACCTTGTGGGGAAACAAACCTTGCGGGAAAAATAACCTTGTGGGAAAACAAACCCTGCGGGAAAACCAACCTTTGGGGAAAACAAAGCTTGTGGGGAAACAAACCTTGTGGGAAAACCAACCTAGTTGGAAAAACAACCTAGTGGGAAAACAAACCTTGTGAGAAAACAAACCTTGTGGGAAAACCAACCTCATGGGGAAAGCAACCCTGCGGGAAAACCAACCTTGTGGAAAAACCAACCTTGTGGGAAAACCAACCTTGTGGGAAAGCGAACCTTTTGGGAAAACCAACACAGTGGGAAAACAAACCTTGTGGGAAAACAAACCTTGTGGGGAAACAAACCTTGCGGGAAAACTAACCTTGTGGGAAAACAAACCCTGCGGGAAAACCAACCTTGTGGGAAAACCAACCTTGTGGGGAAACAAACCTTTCGGGAAAACCAACCTTGTGGGAAAACAAACCTTGCGGGAAAACTAACCTTGTGGGAAAACAAACCCTGCGGGAAAACCAACCTTGTGGGAAAACCAACCTTGTGGGGAAACAAACCTTTCGGGAAAACCAACCTTGTGGGAAAACAAACATTGTGTTAAATCAGACCTTGTGGGAAAACTAACCTTGCTGGAAAACCAACCTTGTGGGAAAACCAACCTTAAGGGAAAACCAACCTTGCGGAAAACCAACCTTGGGGGAAAACAAACCTTGTGGGTAAACAAACCTTGTGGGAAAACAAACCTTGTGGGAAAACCAACCTAGTGGGAAAACAAACCTTGTGAGAAAACAAACCTTTTGGGAAAACCAACCTTATGGGGAAACAAACCCTGCGGGAAAACCAACCATGTGGGAAAACCAACCTTGCGGGAAAGCGAACCTTTTGGGAAAACCAACACAGTGGGAAAACAAACCTTGTGGGAAAACAATCCTTGTGGGAAAACAAACCTTGTGGGGAAACAAACCTTGTGGGGAAACAAACCTTGTGGGAAAACTAACCTTGTGGGAAAACAAACCTTGCGGGAAAACTAACCTTGTGGGAAAACAAACCCTGCGGGAAAACAAACCTTGTGGGAAAACCAACCTTGTGGGGAAACAAACCTTTCTGGAAAACCAACCTTGTGGCAAAACAAACCTTGTGGGAAAACAAACCTTGTGGGAAAACAAACCTTGTGGGAAAACAAACCTTGTGAGAAAACAAACCTTGTGGGGAAACAAACCTAGTGGGAACACAAACCTTGTGAGAAAACAAACCTTGTGGGAAAACCAACCTTGCGGGAAAGCGAACCTTGCGGGAAAGCGAACCTCTTGGGAAAACCAACACAGTGGGAAAACAAACCTTGTGAGAAAACAATCCTTGTGGGAAAACAAACCTTGTGGGGAAACAAACCTTGTGGGGAAACAAACCTTGTGGGAAAACTAACCTTGTGGGAAAACAAACCTTGCGGGAAAACTAACCTTGTGGGAAAACAAACCCTGCGGGAAAACCAGCCTTGTGGGAAAACCAACCTTGTGGGGAAACAAACCTTTCGGGAAAACCAACCTTGTGGGAAAACAAACCTTGTGAGAAAACAAACATTGTGGGGAAACAAACCTTGTGGGAAAACCAGCCTTGCGGGAAAGCGAACCTTTTGGGAAAACCAACCTTATGGGGAAAGCAACCCTGCGGGAAAACCAACCTTGTGGGAAAACCAACCTTGTGGGAAAACCAACCTTTTGGGAAAGCGAACCTTTTGGGAAAACCAACACAGTGGGAAAACAAACCTTGTGGGAAAACAAACCTTGTGGGGAAACAAACCTTGCGGGAAAACTAACCTTGTGGGAAAACAAACCCGGCGGGAAAACCAACCTTGTGGGAAAACCAACCTTGTGGGGAAACAAACCTTTCGGGAAAACCAACCTTGTGGGAAATCAAACCTTGTGGGAAAACAAACCTTGTGGGGAAACAAACCTTGTGGGAAAACCAACCTTGCGGGAAAGCGAACCTTTTGGGAAAACCAACACAGTGGGAAAACAAACCTTGTGGGTAAACCAACCTTGCGGGAAAACCAACCTTGGGGGAAAACAAAGCTTGTTTGAAAACAAACCTTGTGGGAAAACCAACTTAGTGGGAAAAACAACCTTGGGGGAAAACAAAGCTTGTGGGAAAACAAACTTTGTGGGAAAACCAACCAAGTGGGAAAAACAACCTAGTGGGAAAACAAACCTTGTGAGAAAACAAACCTTGTGGGAAAACCAACCTTATGGGGAAAGCAACCCTGCGGAAAAACCAACCTTGTGGGAAAACCAACCTTGTGGGAAAACCAACCTTGTGGGAAAGCGAACCTTTTGGGAAAAACAACACAGTGGGAAAACAAACCTTCTGGGAAAACAAACCTTGTGGGGAAACAAACCTTGCGGGAAAACTAACCTTGTGGGAAAACAAACCCTGCGGGAAAACCAACCTTGGGGGAAAACCAACCTTGCGGGAAAGCGAACCTTTTGGGAAAACCAACACAGTGGGAAAACAAACCTTGTGAGAAAACAATCCTTGTGGGAAAATAAACCTTGTGGGGAAACAAACCTTGTGGGGAAACAAACCTTGTGGGAAAACTAACCTTGTGGGAAAACAAACCTTGCGGGAAAACTAACCTTGTGGGAAAACAAACCCTGCGGGAAAACAAACCTTGTGGGAAAACCAACCTTATGGGGAAACAAACCCTGCGGGAAAACCAACCTTGTGGGAAAACCAACCTTGCGGGAAAGCGAACCTTTTGGGAAAACCAACACAGTGGGAAAACAAACCTTGTGGGAAAACAATCCTTGTGGGAAAACAAACCTTGTGGGAAAACAATCCTTGTGGGAAAACAAACCTTGTGGGGAAACAAACCTTGTGGGGAAACAAACCTTGTGGGAAAACTAACCTTGTGGGAAAACAAACATTGCGGGAAAACTAACCTTGTGGGAAAACAAACCCTGCGGGAAAACAAACCTTGTGGGAAAACCAACCTTGTGGGGAAACAAACCTTTCTGGAAAACCAACCTTGTGGCAAAACAAACCTTGTGGGAAAACAAACCTTGTGGGAAAACAAACCTTGTGGGAAAACAAACCTTGTGAGAAAACAAACCTTGTGGGGAAACAAACCTAGTGGGAACACAAACCTTGTGAGAAAACAAACCTTGTGGGAAAACCAACCTTGCGGGAAAGCGAACCTTGCGGGAAAGCGAACCTCTTGGGAAAACCAACACAGTGGGAAAACAAACCTTGTGAGAAAACAATCCTTGTGGGAAAACAAACCTTGCGGGAAAACTAACCTTGTGGGAAAACAAACCCTGCGGGAAAACCAGCCTTGTGGGAAAACCAACCTTGTGGGGAAACAAACCTTTCGGGAAAACCAACCTTGTGGGAAAACAAACCTTGTGAGAAAACAAACATTGTGGGGAAACAAACCTTGTGGGAAAACCAGCCTTGCGGGAAAGCGAACCTTTTGGGAAAACCAACCTTATGGGGAAAGCAACCCAGCGGGAAAACCAACCTTGTGGGAAAACCAACCTTGTGGGAAAACCAACCTTTTGGGAAAGCGAATCTTTTAGGAAAACCAACAGAGTGGGAAAACAAACCTTGTGGGAAAACAAACCTTGTGGGGAAACAAACCTTGCGGGAAAACTAACCTTGTGGGAAAACAAACCCTGCGGGAAAACCAACCTTGTGGGAAAACCAACCTTGTTGGGAAACAAACCTTTCGGGAAAACCAACCTTGTGGGAAAACAAACCTTGTGGGAAAACAAACCTTGTGGGGAAACAAACCTTGTGGGAAAACCAACCTTGCGGGAAAGCGAACCTTTTGGGAAAACCAACACAGTGGGAAAACAAAGCTTGTTTGAAAACAAACCTTGTGGGAAAACCAACTTAGTGGGAAAAACAACCTTGGGGGAAAACAAAGCTTGTGGGAAAACAAACGTTGTGGGAAAACCAACCTAGTGGGAAAAACAACCTAGTGGGGAAACAAACCTTTCGGGAAAACCAACCTTGTGGGAAAACAAACCTTGTGGGAAAACTAACCTTGTGGGAAAACAAACCCGGCGGGAAAACCAACCTTGTGGGAAAACCAACCTTGTGGGGAAACAAACCTTTCGGGAAAACCAACCTTGTGGGAAAACAAACCTTGTGGGAAAACAAACCTTGTGGGGAAACAAACCTTGTGGGAAAACCAACCTTGCGGGAAAGCGATCCTTTTGGGAAAACCAACACAGTGGGAAAACAAACCTTGTGGGTAAACCAACCTTGCGGGAAAACCAACCTTGGGGGAAAACAAAGCTTGTTTGAAAACAAACCTTGTGGGAAAACCAACTTAGTGGGAAAAACAACCTTGGGGGAAAACAAAGCTTGTGGGAAAACAAACGTTGTGGGAAAACCAACCTAGTGGGAAAAACAACCTAGTGGGAAAACAAACCTTGTGAGAAAACAAACCTTGTGGGAAAACCAACCTTATGGGGAAAGCAACCCTGCGGAAAAACCAACCTTGTGGGAAAACCAACCTTGTGGGAAAACCAACCTTGTGGGAAAGCGAACCTTTTGGGAAAAACAACACAGTGGGAAAACAAACCTTGTAGGAAAACAAACCTTGTGGGGAAACAAACCTTGCGGGAAAACTAACCTTGTGGGAAAACAAACCCTGCGGGAAAAACAACCTTGGGGGAAAACCAACCTTGTGGGAAAGCGAACCTTTTGGGAAAACCAACACAGTGGGAAAACAAACCTTGTGAGAAAACAATCCTTGTGGGAAAACAAACCTTGTGGGAAAGCGAACCTTTTGGGAAAACCAACACAGTGGGAAAACAAACCTTGTGGGAAAACAATCCTTGTGGGAAAACAAACCTTGTGGGAAAACAATCCTTGTGGGAAAACAAACCTTGTGGGGAAACAAACCTTGTGGGGAAACAAACCTTGTGGGAAAACTAACCTTGTGGGAAAACCAACCTTGCGGGAAAGCGAACCTTTTGGGAAAACCAACACAGTGGGAAAACAAACCTTGTGGGAAAACAATCCTTGTGGGAAAACAAACCTTGTGGGAAAACAATCCTTGTGGGAAAACAAACCTTGTGGGGAAACAAACCTTGTGGGGAAACAAACCTTGTGGGAAAACTAACCTTGTGGGAAAACAAACCTTGCGGGAAAACTAACCTTGTGGGAAAACAAACCCTGCGGGAAAACAAACCTTGTGGGAAAACCAACCTTGTGGGGAAACAAACCTTTCTGGAAAACCAACCTTGTGGCAAAACAAACCTTGTGGGAAAACAAACCTTGTGGGAAAACAAACCTTGTGGGAAAACAAACCTTGTGAGAAAACAAACCTTGTGGGGAAACAAACCTAGTGGGAACACAAACCTTGTGAGAAAACAAACCTTGTGGGAAAACCAACCTTTCGGGAAAGCGAACCCTGCGGGAAAGCGATCCTCTTGGGAAAACCAACACAGTGGGAAAACAAACCTTGTGAGAAAACAATCCTTGTGGGAAAACAAACCTTGTGGGGAAACAAACCTTGTGGGGAAACAAACCTTGTGGGAAAACTAACCTTGTGGGAAAACAAACCTTGCGGGAAAACTAACCTTGTGGGAAAACAAACCCTGCGGGAAAACCAGCCTTGTGGGAAAACCAACCTTGTGGGGAAACAAACCTTTCGGGAAAACCAACCTTGTGGGAAAACAAACCTTGTGAGAAAACAAACATTGTGGGGAAACAAACCTTGTGGGAAAACCAGCCTTGCGGGAAAGCGAACCTTTTGGGAAAACCAACCTTATGGGGAAAGCAACCCAGCGGGAAAACCAACCTTGTGGGAAAACCAACCTTGTGGGAAAACCAACCTTGTGGGGAAACAAACCTTTCGGGAAAACCAACCTTGTGGGAAAACAAACCTTGTGGGAAAACAAACCTTGTGGGGAAACAAACCTTGTGGGAAAACCAACCTTGCGGGAAAGCGAACCTTTTGGGAAAACCAACACAGTGGGAAAACAAAGCTTGTTTGAAAACAAACCTTGTGGGAAAACCAACTTAGTGGGAAAAACAACCTTGGGGGAAAACAAAGCTTGTGGGAAAACAAACGTTGTGGGAAAACCAACCTAGTGGGAAAAACAACCTAGTGGGAAAACAAACCTTGTGAGAAAACAAACCTTGTGGGAAAACCAACCTTATGGGGAAAGCAACCCTGCGGGAAAACCAACCTTGTGGGAAAACCAACCTTGTGGGAAAACCAACCTTGTGGGAAAGCGAACCTTTTGGGAAAAACAACACAGTGGGAAAACAAACCTTGTGGGAAAACAAACCTTGTGGGGAAACAAACCTTGCGGGAAAACTAACCTTGTGGGAAAACAAACCCTGCGGGAAAACCAACCTTGGGGGAAAACCAACCTTGCGGGAAAGCGAACCTTTTGGGAAAACCAACACAGTGGGAAAACAAACCTTGTGAGAAAACAATCCTTGTGGGAAAACAAACCTTGTGGGGAAACAAACCTTGTGGGGAAACAAACCTTGTGGGAAAACTAACCTTGTGGGAAAACAAACCTTGCGGGAAAACTAACCTTGTGGGAAAACAAACCCTGCGGGAAAACAAACCTTGTGGGAAAACCAACCTTATGGGGAAAGCAACCCTGCGGGAAAACCAACCTTGTGTGAAAACCAACCTTGTGGGAAAACCAACCTTGTGGGAAAGCGAACCTTTTGGGAAAACCAACACAGTGGGAAAACAAACCTTGTGGGAAAACAAACCTTGCGGGAAAACTAACCTTGTGGGAAAACAAACCCTGCGGGAAAACAAACCTTTCTGGAAAACCAACCTTGTGGCAAAACAAACCTTGTGGGAAAACAAACCTTGTGGGAAAACAAACCTTGTGGGAAAACAAACCTTGTGAGAAAACAAACCTTGTGGGGAAACCAACCTTGTGGGAAAAAAAACCTTGTGAGAAAACAAACATTGTGGGAAAACCAACCTTGTGGGAAAGCGAGCCTTGCGGGAAAGCGAACCTTTTGGGAAAACCAACACAGTGGGAAAACAAACCTTGTGAGAAAACAATCCTTGTGGGAAAACAAACCTTGTGGGGAAACAAACCTTGTGGGGAAACAAACCTTTTGGGAAAACTAACCTTGTGGGAAAACAAAACTTGCGGGAAAACTAACCTTGTGGGAAAACAAACCCTGCGGGAAAACCAGCCTTGTGGGAAAACCAACCTTGTGGGGAAGCAAACCTTTCGGGAAAACCAACCTTGTGGGAAAACAAACCTTGTGAGAAAACAAACATTGTGGGGAAACAAACCTTGTGGGAAAACCAGCCTTGCGGGAAAGCGAACCTTTTGGGAAAACCAACACAGTGGGAAAACAAACCTTGTGGGAAAACCAACCTTGCGGGAAAACCAACCTTGGGGGAAAACAAAGCTTGTGGGAAAACAAACCTTTTCGGAAAACCAACCTAGTGGGAAAAACAACCTAGTGGGAAAACAAACCTTGTGAGAAAAAAAACCTTGTGGGAAAACCAACCTTATGGGGAAAGCAACCCTGCGGGAAAACCAACCTTGTGGGAAAACCAACCTTGTGGGAAAACGAACCTTGTGGGAAAGCGAACCTTTTGGGAAAACCAACACAGTGGGAAAACAAACCTTGTGGGAAAACCAACCTTGTGGGGAAACAAACCTAGTGGAAAAACAAACCTGGTGAGAAAACAATCCTTGTGGGAAAACAAACCTTGTGGGGAAACAAACCTTGCGGGAAAACTAACCTTGTGGGAAAACAAACCCTGCGGGAAAACCAACCTTGTGGGAAAACCAACCTTGTGGGGAAACAAACCTTTCGGGAAAACCAACCTTGTGGGAAAACAAACCTTGTGCGAAAACAAACCTTGTGGGGAAACAAACCTTGTGGGAAAACCAACCTTGCGGGAAAGCGAACCTTTTGGGAAAACCAACAAAGTGGGAAAACAAACCTTGTGGGAAAACCAACCTTGCGGGAAAACCAACCTTGGGGGACAACAAAGCTTGTGGGAAAACAAACCTTGTGGGAAGACCAACCTAGTGGGAAACACAACCTAGTGGGAAAACAAACCTTATGGGGAAAGCAACCCTGCGGGAAAACCAACCTTGTGGGAAAGCGAACCTTTTGGGAAAACCAACACAGTGGGAAAACAAACCTTGTGGGAAAACCAACCTTGCGGGAAAACCAACCTTGGGGGAAAACAAACCTTGTGGGAAAACAAACCTTGCGGGAAAGCGAACCTTGCGGGAAAGCGAACCTCTTGGGAAAACCAACACAGTGGGAAAACAAACCTTGTGAGAAAACAATCCTTGTGGGAAAACAAACCTTGTGGGGAAACAAACCTTGTGGGAAAACCAACCTTGTGGGGAAACAAACCTTTCTGGAAAACATACCTTGTGGCAAAACAAACCTTGTGGGAAAACAAACCTTGTGGGAAAACAAACCTTGTGGGAAAACAAACCTTGTGGGAAAACAAACTTGTGAGAAAACAAACCTTGTGGGGAAACAAACCTAGTGGGAAAACAAACCTTGTGAGAAAACAAACCTTGTGGGAAAACCAACCTTGCGGGAAAGCGAACCTTGCGGGAAAGCGAACCTCTTGGGAAAACCAACACAGTGGGAAAACAAACCTTGTGATAAAACAATCCTTGTGGGAAAACAAACCTTGTGGGGAAACAAACCTTGTGGGGAAACAAACCTTGTGGGAAAACAAACCTTGTGAGAAAACAAACCTTGTGGGGAAACAAACCTAGTGGGAAAACAAACCTTGTGAGAAAACAAACCTTGTGGGAAAACCAACCTTTCGGGAAAACCAACCTTGTGGGAAAACAAACCTTGTGGGAAAACAAACCTTATGGGAAAACAAACCTTGTGGGAAAACAAATCTTATGGGAAAACAAACCTTGTGGGGAAACAAACACAGTGGGAAAACAAACCTTGTGGGAAAACCAACCTTGCCGGAAAACCAACCTTGGGGGAAAACAAAGCTTGTGGGAAAACAAACCTTGTGGGAAAACCAACCTAGTGGGAAAAACAACCTAGTTGGAAAACAAACCCTGTGAGAAAACAAACCTTGTGGGGAAAGCAACCCTGCTGGAAAACCAACCTTGTGGGAAAACCAACCTTGTGGGAAAGCGAACCTTTTGGGAAAACCAACACAGTGGAAAAAAAAACCTTGTGGGAAAACCAACCTTGCGGGAAAACCAACCTTGGGGGAAAACAAACATTGTGGGAAAACGAACCTTGCGGGGAAACAAACCTAGTGGGAAAACAAACCTTGTGAGAAAAAAATCCTTGTGGGAAAACAAACCTTGGGGGGAAACAAACCTTGCGGGGAAACTAACCTTGTGGGAAAACAAACCCTGCGGGAAAACCAACCTTGTGGGAAAACCAACCTTGTGGGGAAACATACCTTTCGGGAAAACAAACCTTGTGGGAAAACAAACCTTGTGGGAAAACAAACCTTGTGGGAAAACAAACCTTATGGGGAAAGCAACCCTGCGGGAAAACCAACCTTGTTGGAAAACCAACCTTGTGGGAAAGCGAACCTTTTGGGAAAACCAACACAGTGGGAACACAAACCTTGTGGGAAAACCAACCTTGCGGGAAAACCAACCTTGTGGGAAAATAAACCTTGTGGGAAAACAAACCTTGTGGGAAAACAAACCTTGTGTGAAAACAAACCTTATGGGAAAACAAACCTTGTGGGGAAACAAACCTTGTGGGAAAACCAACCTTGTGGGAAAGCGAACCTTTTGGGAAAACCAACACAGTGGGAAAACAAACCTTGTGGGAAAACCAACCTTGCGGGAAAACCAACCTTGGGGGAAAACAAAGCTTGTGGGAAAACAAACCTTGTGGGAAAACCAACCTAGTGGGAAAAAACAACCTAGTGGGAAAACAAACCTTGTGAGAAAACAAACCTTGTGGGAAAACCAACCTTATGGGGAAAGCAACCCTGCGGGAAAACCAACCTTGTGGGAAAACAAACCTTGTGGGAAAGCGAACCTTTTGGGAAAACCAACACAGTGGGAAAACAAACCTTGTGGGAAAACCAACCTTGCGGGAAAACCAACCTTGGGGGAAAACAAACCTTGTGGGAAAACAAACCTTGTGGGGAAACAATCCTAGTGGGAAAACAAACCTTGTGAGAAAACAAACCTTGTGGGAAAACCAACCTTATGGGGAAAGAAACCCTGCGGGAAAACCAACCTTGTGGGAAAACCAACCTTGTGGGAAAGCGAACCTTTTGGGAAAACAAACCTTGTGGGAAAACAAACCTTGTGGGAAAATAAACCTTGTGAGAAAACAAACCTTGTGGGAAAACCAACCTTATGGGGAAAGAAACCTTGTGGGAAAACAAACCTTTCGGGAAAACCAACCTTGTGGGAAAACAAACCTTGTGGGAAAACAAACCTTGTGGGAAAACAAACCTTGTGGGAAAACAAACCTTATGGGAAAACAAACCTTGCGGGGAAACAAACCTTGTGGGAAAACCAACCTTGCGGGAAAGCGAACCTTTCGGGAAAACCAACACAGTGGGAAAACAAACCGTGTGGGAAAACCAACCTTGCGGGAAAACCAACCTTGGGGGAAAACAAAGCTTGTGGGAAAACAAACCTTGTGGGAAAACCAACCTAGTGGGAAAAACAACCTAGTGGGAAAACAAACCTTGTGAGAAAACAAACCTTGTGGGAAAACCAACCTTATGGTGAAAGCAACCCTGCGGGAAAACCAACCTTGTGGGAAAACCAACCTTGTGGGAAAGCGAACCTTTTGGGAAAAACAACACAGTGGGAAAACAAACCTTGTGGGAAAACCAACCATGCGGGAAAACCAACCTTTGGGGAAAACAAACCTTGTGGGAAAACACACCTTGTGGGGAAACAAACCTCGTGGGAAAACAAACCTTGTGAGAAAACAACCCTTGTGGGAAAACAAACCTTGTGGGGAAACAAACCTTTCGGGGAAACTAACCTAGTGGGAAAACAAACCCTGCGGGAAAACGAACCTTGTGGGAAAACCAACGTTATGGGGAAACAAACCCTGCGGGAAAACCAACCTTGTGGGAAAACCAACCTTGCGGGAAAGCGAACCTTTTGGGAAAACCAACACAGTGGGAAAACAAACCTTGTGAGAAAACAATCCTTGTGGGAAAACAAACCTTGTGGGGAAACAAACCTTGTGGGGAAACAAACCTTGTGGGAAAACTAACCTTGTGGGAAAACAAACCTTGCGGGAAAACTAACCTTGTGGGAAAACAAACCCTGCGGGAAAACCAACCTTGTGGGAAAACCAACCTTGTGGGGAAACAAATCTTTTCTGAAAACAAACCTTGTGGGAAAAGAAACCTTGTGGGAAAACCAACACAGTGGGAAAACAAACCTTGTGGGAAAACCAACCATGCGGGAAAGCGAACCTTTTGGGAAAACACACCTTGTGGGGAAACAAACCTAGTGGGAAAACAAACCTTGTGAGAAAACAAACCTGGTGGGAAAACAAACCTTGTGGGAAAACAAACCCTGCGGGAAAACGAACCTTGTGGGAAAACCAACCTTATGGGGAAACAAACCCTGCGGGAAAACCATCCTTGTGGGAAAACCAACCTTGCGGGAAAGCGAACCTTTTGGGAAAACCAACACAGTGGGAAAACAAACCTTGTGAGAAAACAATCCTTGTGGGAAAACAAACCTTGTGGGGAAACAAACCTTGTGGGGAAACAAACCTTGTGGGAAAACTAACCTTTTGGGAAAACAAACCTTGCGGGAAAACTAACCTTGTGGGAAAATAAACCCTGCGGGAAAACCAACCTTGTGGGAAAACCAACCTTGTGGGGAAACAAACCTTTCGGGAAAACAAACCTTGTGGGAAAACAAACCTTGTGGGAAAACAAACCTTGTGGGAAAACCAACCTTGTGGGAAAACCAACCTTGTGGGAAAGCGAACCTTTTGGGAAAACCAACACAGTGGGAACACAAACCTTGTGGGAAAACCAACCTTGCGGGAAAACCAACCTTGTGGGAAAACAAACCTTGTGGGAAAACAAACCTTGTGGGAAAACAAACCTTGTGGGAAAACAAACCTTGTGGGAAAACAAACCTTATGGGAAAACAAACCTTGTGGGGAAACAAACCTTGTGGGAAAACCAACGTTGCGGGAAAGCGAACCTTTTGGGAAAACCAACACAGTGGGAAAACAAACCTTGTGGGAAAAACAACCTTGCGGGAAAACCAACCTTGGGGGAAAACAAAGCTTGTGGGAAAACAAACCCTGCGGGAAAACCAACCTTGTGGGAAAACCAACCTTGTGGGGAAACAAACCTTTCGGGAAAACTAACCTTGTGGGAAAACAAACCCTGCGGGAAAACGAACCTTGTGGGAAAACAAACCTTGTGGGAAAACAAACCTTGTGGGAAAACAAACCTTGTGAGAAAACAAACCTTGTGGGAAAACCAACCTTATGGGGAAACAAACCCTGCGGGAAAACCAACCTTGTGGGAAAACCAACCTTGCGGGAAAGCGAACCTTTTGGGAAAACCAACACAGTGGGAAAAAAACCTTGTGGGAAAACCAACCTTGCGGGAAAACCAACCTTGGGGGAAAAGAAACCATGTGGGAAAACAAACCTTGTGGGGAAACAAACCTAGTGGGAAAACAAACCTTGTGAGAAAACAATCCTTGTGGGAAAACAAACCTTTGGGGGAAACAAACCTTGCGGGGAAACTAACCTTGTGGGAAAACAAATCCTGCGGGAAAACCAACCTTGTGGGGAAACAAACCTTTCGGGAAAACTAACCTTGTGGGAAAACAAACCCTGCGGGAAAACGAACCTTGTGGGAAAACAAACCTTGTGGGAAAACAAACCTTGTGGGAAAACAAACCTTGTGAGAAAACAAACCTTGTGGGAAAACCAACCTTATGGGGAAACAAACCCTGCGGGAAAACGAACCTTGTGGGAAAACCAACCTTATGGGGAAACAAACCCTGCGGGAAAACCATCCTTGTGGGAAAACCAACCTTGCGGGAAAGCGAACCTTTTGGGAAAACCAACACAGTGGGAAAACAAACCTTGTGAGAAAACAATCCTTGTGGGAAAACAAACCTTGTGGGGAAACAAACCTTGTGGGGAAACAAACCTTGTGGGAAAACTAACCTTTTGGGAAAACAAACCTTGCGGGAAAACTAACCTTGTGGGAAAATAAACCCTGCGGGAAAACCAACCTTGTGGGAAAACCAACCTTGTGGGGAAACAAACCTTTCGGGAAAACAAACCTTGTGGGAAAACAAACCTTGTGGGAAAACAAACCTTGTGGGAAAACAAACCTTCTGGGGAAAGCAACCCTGCGGGAAAACCAACCTTGTGGGAAAACCAACCTTGTGGGAAAGCGAACCTTTTGGGAAAACCAACACAGTGGGAACACAAACCTTGTGGGAAAACCAACCTTGCGGGAAAACCAACCTTGTGGGAAAACAAACCTTGTGGGAAAACAAACCTTGTGGGAAAACAAACCTTGTGGGAAAACAAACCTTATGGGAAAACAAACCTTGTGGGGAAACAAACCTTGTGGGAAAACCAACCTTGCGGGAAAGCGAACCTTTTGGGAAAACCAACACAGTGGGAAAACAAACCTTGTGGGAAAAACAACCTTGCGGGAAAACCAACCTTGGGGGAAAACAAAGCTTGTGGGAAAACAAACCCTGCGGGAAAACCAACCTTGTGGGAAAACCAACCTTGTGGGGAAACAAACCTTTCGGGAAAACTAACCTTGTGGGAAAACAAACCCTGCGGGAAAACGAACCTTGTGGGAAAACAAACCTTGTGGGAAAACAAACCTTGTGGGAAAACAAACCTTGTGAGAAAACAAACCTTGTGGGAAAACCAACCTTATGGGGAAACAAACCCTGCGGGAAAACCAACCTTGTGGGAAAACCAACCTTGCGGGAAAGCGAACCTTTTGGGAAAACCAACACAGTGGGAAAAAAACCTTGTGGGAAAACCAACCTTGCGGGAAAACCAACCTTGGGGGAAAAGAAACCATGTGGGAAAACAAACCTTGTGGGGAAACAAACCTAGTGGGAAAACAAACCTTGTGAGAAAACAATCCTTGTGGGAAAACAAACCTTTGGGGGAAACAAACCTTGCGGGGAAACTAACCTTGTGGGAAAACAAATCCTGCGGGAAAACCAACCTTGTGGGGAAACAAACCTTTCGGGAAAACTAACCTTGTGGGAAAACAAACCCTGCGGGAAAACGAACCTTGTGGGAAAACAAACCTTGTGGGAAAACAAACCTTGTGGGAAAACAAACCTTGTGAGAAAACAAACCTTGTGGGAAAACCAACCTTATGGGGAAACAAACCCTGCGGGAAAACCAACCTTGTGGGAAAACCAACCTTGCGGGAAAGCGAACCTTTTGGGTAAACCAACACAGTGGGAAAACAAACCTTGTGAGAAAACAATCCTTGTGGGAAAACAAACCTTGTGGGGAAACAAACCTTGTGGGGAAACAAACCTTGTGGGAAAACTAACCTTGTGGGAAAACAAACCTTGCGGGAAAGCGAACCTTTTGGGAAAACCAACACAGTGGGAAAACAAACCTTGTGAGAAAACAATCCTTGTGGGAAAACAAAACTTGTGGGGAAACAAACCTTGTGGGGAAACAAACCTTGTGGGAAAACTAGCCTTGTGGGAAAACCAACCTTGTGGGAAAACCAACCTTGTGGGAAAGCGAACCTTTTGGGAAAACCAACACAGTGGGAAAACAAACCTTGTGGGAAAACAAACCTTGTGGGGAAACAAATCTTGCGGGAAAACTAACCTTGTGGGAAAACAAACCCTGCGGGAAAACCAACCTTGGGGGAAAACCAACCTTGCGGGAAAGCGAACCTTTTGGGAAAACCAACACAGTGGGAAAACAAACCTTGTAAGAAAACAATCCTTGTGGGAAAACAAACCTTGTGGGGAAACAAACCTTGTAGGGAAACAAACCTTGTGGGAAAACAAACCTTGTGAGAAAACAAACCTTGTGAGAAAACAAACCTTGTGGGAAAACCAACCTTGCGGGAAAGCGAACCTTGCGGGAAAGCGAACCTCTTGGGAAAACCAACACAGTGGGAAAACAAACCTTGTGAGAAAACAAACCTTGTGGGGAAAGAAACCTAGTTGGAAAACATACCTTGTGAGAAAACAAACCTTGTGGGAAAACCAACCTTGCGGGAAAGCGAACCTTGCGGGAAAGCGAACCTCTTGGGAAAACCAACACAGTGGGAAAAAAAACCTTGTGAGAAAACAATCCTTGTGGGAAAACAAACACAGTGGGAAAACAAACCTTGTGGGAAAAACAACCTTGCGGGAAAACCAACCTTGGGGGAAAACAAAGCTTGTGGGAAAACAAACCCTGCGGGAAAACCAACCTTGTGGGAAAACCAACCTTGTGGGGAAACAAACCTTTCGGGAAAACTAACCTTGTGGGAAAACAAACCCTGTGGGAAAACGAACCTTGTGGGAAAACAAACCTTGTGGGAAAACAAACCTTGTGGGAAAACAAACCTTGTGAGAAAACAAACCTTGTGGGAAAACCAACCTTATGGGGAAACAAACCCTGCGGGAAAACCAACCTTGTGGGAAAACCAACCTTGCGGGAAAGCGAACCTTTTGGGAAAACCAACACAGTGGGAAAAAAACCTTGTGGGAAAACCAACCTTGCGGGAAAACCAACCTTGGGGGAAAAGAAACCATGTGGGAAAACAAACCTTGTGGGGAAACAAACCTAGTGGGAAAACAAACCTTGTGAGAAAACAATCCTTGTGGGAAAACAAACCTTTGGGGGAAACAATTCTTGCGGGGAAACTAACCTTGTGGGAAAACAAATCCTGCGGGAAAACCAACCTTGTGGGGAAACAAACCTTTCGGGAAAACTAACCTTGTGGGAAAACAAACCCTGCGGGAAAACGAACCTTGTGGGAAAACAAACCTTGTGGGAAAACAAACCTTGTGGGAAAACAAACCTTGTGAGAAAACAAACCTTGTGGGAAAACCAACCTTATGGGGAAACAAACCCTGCGGGAAAACCAACCTTGTGGGAAAACCAACCTTGCGGGAAAGCGAACCTTTTGGGTAAACCAACACAGTGGGAAAACAAACCTTGTGAGAAAACAATCCTTGTGGGAAAACAAACCTTGTGGGGAAACAAACCTTGTGGGGAAACAAACCTTGTGGGAAAACTAACCTTGTGGGAAAACAAACCTTGCGGGAAAGCGAACCTTTTGGGAAAACCAACACAGTGGGAAAACAAACCTTGTGAGAAAACAATCCTTGTGGGAAAACAAACCTTGTGGGGAAACAAACCTTGTGGGGAAACAAACCTTGTGGGAAAACCAACCTTGTGGGAAAGCGAACCTTTTGGGAAAACCAACACAGTGGGAAAACAAACCTTGTGGGAAAACAAACCTTGTGGGGAAACAAATCTTGCGGGAAAACTAACCTTGTGGGAAAACAAACCCTGCGGGAAAACCAACCTTGGGGGAAAACCAACCTTGCGGGAAAGCGAACCTTTTGGGAAAACCAACACAGTGGGAAAACAAACCTTGTAAGAAAACAATCCTTGTGGGAAAACAAACCTTGTGGGGAAACAAACCTTGTAGGGAAACAAACCTTGTGGGAAAACAAACCTTGTGAGAAAACAAACCTTGTGAGAAAACAAACCTTGTGGGAAAACCAACCTTGCGGGAAAGCGAACCTTGCGGGAAAGCGAACCTCTTGGGAAAACCAACACAGTGGGAAAACAAACCTTGTGAGAAAACAAACCTTGTGGGGAAAGAAACCTAGTTGGAAAACATACCTTGTGAGAAAACAAACCTTGTGGGAAAACCAACCTTGCGGGAAAGCGAACCTTGCGGGAAAGCGAACCTCTTGGGAAAACCAACACAGTGGGAAAAAAAACCTTGTGAGAAAACAATCCTTGTGGGAAAACAAACACAGTGGGAAAACAAACCTTGTGGGAAAAACAACCTTGCGGGAAAACCAACCTTGGGGGAAAACAAAGCTTGTGGGAAAACAAACCCTGCGGGAAAACCAACCTTGTGGGAAAACCAACCTTGTGGGGAAACAAACCTTTCGGGAAAACTAACCTTGTGGGAAAACAAACCCTGTGGGAAAACGAACCTTGTGGGAAAACAAACCTTGTGGGAAAACAAACCTTGTGGGAAAACAAACCTTGTGAGAAAACAAACCTTGTGGGAAAACCAACCTTATGGGGAAACAAACCCTGCGGGAAAACCAACCTTGTGGGAAAACCAACCTTGCGGGAAAGCGAACCTTTTGGGAAAACCAACACAGTGGGAAAAAAACCTTGTGGGAAAACCAACCTTGCGGGAAAACCAACCTTGGGGGAAAAGAAACCATGTGGGAAAACAAACCTTGTGGGGAAACAAACCTAGTGGGAAAACAAACCTTGTGAGAAAACAATCCTTGTGGGAAAACAAACCTTTGGGGGAAACAATTCTTGCGGGGAAACTAACCTTGTGGGAAAACAAATCCTGCGGGAAAACCAACCTTGTGGGGAAACAAACCTTTCGGGAAAACTAACCTTGTGGGAAAACAAACCCTGCGGGAAAACGAACCTTGTGGGAAAACAAACCTTGTGGGAAAACAAACCTTGTGGGAAAACAAACCTTGTGAGAAAACAAACCTTGTGGGAAAACCAACCTTATGGGGAAACAAACCCTGCGGGAAAACCAACCTTGTGGGAAAACCAACCTTGCGGGAAAGCGAACCTTTTGGGTAAACCAACACAGTGGGAAAACAAACCTTGTGAGAAAACAATCCTTGTGGGAAAACAAACCTTGTGGGGAAACAAACCTTGTGGGGAAACAAACCTTGTGGGAAAACTAACCTTGTGGGAAAACAAACCTTGCGGGAAAGCGAACCTTTTGGGAAAACCAACACAGTGGGAAAACAAACCTTGTGAGAAAACAATCCTTGTGGGAAAACAAAACTTGTGGGGAAACAAACCTTGTGGGGAAACAAACCTTGTGGGAAAACTAGCCTTGTGGGAAAACCAACCTTGTGGGAAAACCAACCTTGTGGGAAAGCGAACCTTTTGGGAAAACCAACACAGTGGGAAAACAAACCTTGTGGGAAAACAAACCTTGTGGGGAAACAAACCTTGCGGGAAAACTAACCTTGTGGGAAAACAAACCCTGCGGGAAAACCAACCTTGGGGGAAAACCAACCTTGCGGGAAAGCGAACCTTTTGGGAAAACCAACACAGTGGGAAAACAAACCTTGTAAGAAAACAATCCTTGTGGGAAAACAAACCTTGTGGGGAAACAAACCTTGTAGGGAAACAAACCTTGTGGGAAAACAAACCTTGTGAGAAAACAAACCTTGTGGGGAAACAAACCTTGTGGGGAAACAAACCTTGTGGGAAAACAAACCTTGTGGGAAAACAAACCTTGTGAGAAAACAAACCTTGTGGGGAAACAAACCTAGTTGGAAAACATACCTTGTGAGAAAACAAACCTTGTGGGAAAACCAACCTTGCGGGAAAGCGAACCTTGCGGGAAAGCGAACCTCTTGGGAAAACCAACACAGTGGGAAAACAAACCTTGTGAGAAAACAATCCTTGTGGGAAAACAAACCTTGTGGGGAAACAAACCTTGTGGGAAAACAAACCTTGCGGGAAAACTAACCTTGTGGGAAAACAAACCCTGCGGGAAAACCAGCCTTCTGGGAAAACCAACCTTGTGGGGAAACAAACCTTTCGGGAAAACCAACCTTGTGGGAAAACAAACCTTGTGAGAAAACAAACATTGTGGGGAAACAAACCTTGTGGGAAAACCAGCCTTGCGGGAAAGCGAACCTTTTGGGAAAACCAAGACAGTGGGAAAACAAACCTTGTGAGAAAACAATCCTTGTGGGAAAACAAACCTTGTGGGGAAACAAACCTTGTGAGGAAACAAACCTTGTGGGAAAACTAACCTTGTGGGAAAACAAACCTTGCGGGAAAACTAACCTTGTGGGAAAACAAACCCTGCGGGAAAACCAGCCTTGTGGGAAAACCAACCTTGTGGGGAAACAAACCTTTCGGGAAAACCAACCTTGTGGGAAAACAAACCTTGTGAGAAAACAAACATTGTGGGGAAACAAACCTTGTGAGAAAACCAGCCTTGCGGGAAAGCGAACCTTTTGGGGAAACCAACCTTATGGGGACCCTGCGGGAAAACCAACCTTGTGGAAGAACCAACCTTGTGGGAAAACCAACCTTTTGGGAAAGCGAACCTTTTGGGAAAACCAACACAGTGGGAAAACAAACCTTGTGGGAAAAAAAACCTTGTGGGGAAACAAACCTTGCGGGAAAACTAACCTTGTGGGAAAACAAACCCTGCGGGAAAACCAACCTTGTGGGGAAACAAACCTTGTGGGAAAACCAACCTTGTGAGAAAACTAACGCTGTGGGAAAACCAACCTTATGGGGAAAGCAACCCTGCGGGAAAACCAACCTTGTGGGAAAACCAACCTTGTGGGGAAACAAACCTAGTGGGAAAACAAACCTTGTGAGAAAACAAACATTGTGGGAAAACCAACCTTGCGGGAAAGCGAACCTTGCGGGAAAGCGAACCTCTTGGGAAAACCAACACAGTGGGAAAACAAACCTTGTGAGAAAACAATCCTTGTGGGAAAACAAACCTTGTGGGGAAACAAACCTTGTGGGGAAACAAACCTTGTGGGAAAACAAACCTTGTGAGAAAACAAACCTTGTGGGGAAACAAACCTAGTGGGAAAACAAACCTTGGGGGAAAACAAAGCTTGTGGGAAAACAAACCTTGTGGGAAAACCAACCTAGTGGGAAAAACAACCTTGGGGGAAAACAAAGCTTGTGGGAAAACAAACCTTGTGGGAAAACCAACCTAGTGGGAAAAATAACCTAGTGGGAAAACAAACCTTGTGGGAAAACAAACCTTGTGGGAAAACAAACCTTATGGGGAAAGCAACCCTGCGGGAAAACCAACCTTGTGGGAAAACCAACCTTGTGGGAAAGCGAACCTTTTGGGAAAACCAACACAGTGGGAACACAAACCTTGTGGGAAAACCAACCTTGCGGGAAAACCAACCTTGTGGGAAAACAAACCTTGTGGGAAAACAAACCTTGTGGGAAAACAAACCTTGTGGGAAAACAAACCTTATGGGAAAACAAACCTTGTGGGGAAACAAACCTTGTGGGAAAACCAACCTTGCGGGAAAGCGAACCTTTTGGGAAAACCAACACAGTGGGAAAACAAACCTTGTGGGAAAACCAACCTTGCGGGAAAACCAACCTTGGGGGAAAACAAAGCTTGTGGGAAAACAAACCTTGTGGGAAAACCAACCTAGTGGGAAAAAACAACCTAGTGGGAAAACAAACCTTGTGAGAAAACAAACCTTGTGGGAAAACCAACCTTATGGGGAAAGCAACCCTGCGGGATAACCAACCTTGTGGGAAAACCAACCTTGTGGGAAAGCGAACCTTTTGGGAAAACCAACACAGTGGGAAAACAAACCTTGTGGGAAAACCAACCTAGCGGGAAAACCAACCTTGGAGGAAAACAAACCTTGTGGGGAAACAAACCTAGTGGGAAAACAAACCTTGTGAGAAAACAAACCTTGTGGGAAAACCAACCTTATGGGGAAAGAAACCCTGCGGGAAAACCAACCTTGTGGGAAAACCAACCTTGTGGGAAAGCGAACCTTTTGGGAAAACAAACCTTGTGGGGAAACAAACCTTGTGGGAAAACAAACCTTGTGAGAAAACAAACCTTGTGGGAAAACCAACCTTATGGGGAAAGAAACCTTGTGGGGAAACAAACCTTTCGGGAAAACCAACCTTGTGGGAAAACCAACCTTGTGGGAAAACAAACCTTGTGGGAAAACAAACCTTATGGGAAAACAAACCTTGCGGGGAAACAAACCTTGTGGGAAAACCAACCTTGCGGGAAAGCGAACCTTTTGGGAAAACCAACACAGTGGGAAAACTAACCTTGTGGGAAAACAAATCCTGCGGGAAAACCAACCTTATGGGGAAAGCTTGGTTTTCTGTTGTTTTCTGTTGGGGAAACAAACCTTGTGGGAAAACCAACCTTGCGGGAAAGCGAACCTTTTGGGAAAACCAACACAGTGGGAAAACTAACCTTGTGGGAAAACAAATCCTGCGGGAAAACCAACCTTATGGGGAAAGCTTGGTTTTCTGTTGTTTTCTGTTGGGGAAACAAACCTTGTGAGAAAACAAACCTTGTGGGAAAACCAACCTTATGGGGAAACAAACCCTGTGGGAAAACCAACCTTGCGGGAAAACCAACCTTGGGGGAAAACAAAGCTTGTGGGAAAACAAACCTTGTGGGAAAACCAACCTAGTGGGAAAAAACAACCTAGTGGGAAAACAAACCTTGTGAGAACCTAGTGGGAAAAACAACCTAGTGGGAAAACAAACCTTGTGGGAAAACAAACCTTGTGGGAAAACAAACCTTATGGGGAAAGCAACCCTGCGGGAAAACCAACCTTGTGGGAAAACCAACCTTGTGGGAAAGCGAACCTTTTGGGAAAACCAACACAGTGGGAACACAAACCTTGTGGGAAAACCAACCTTGCGGGAAAACCAACCTTGTGGGAAAACAAACCTTGTGGGAAAACAAACCTTGTGGGAAAACAAACCTTGTGGGAAAACAAACCTTATGGGAAAACAAACCTTGTGGGGAAACAAACCTTGTGGGAAAACCAACCTTGCGGGAAAGCGAACCTTTTGGGAAAACCAACACAGTGGGAAAACAAACCTTGTGGGAAAACCAACCTTGCGGGAAAACCAACCTTGGGGGAAAACAAAGCTTGTGGGAAAACAAACCTTGTGGGAAAACCAACCTAGTGGGAAAAAACAACCTAGTGGGAAAACCAACCTTGTGGGAAAACCAACCTTGTGGGAAAGCGAACCTTTTGGGAAAACCAACACAGTGGGAAAACAAACCTTGTGGGAAAACCAACCTAGCGGGAAAACCAACCTTGGAGGAAAACAAACCTTGTGGGGAAACAAACCTAGTGGGAAAACAAACCTTGTGAGAAAACAAACCTTGTGGGAAAACCAACCTTATGGGGAAAGAAACCCTGCGGGAAAACCAACCTTGTGGGAAAACCAACCTTGTGGGAAAGCGAACCTTTTGGGAAAACAAACCTTGTGGGAAAACAAACCTTGTGGGAAAACAAACCTTGTGAGAAAACAAACCTTGTGGGAAAACCAACCTTATGGGGAAAGAAACCTTGTGGGGAAACAAACCTTTCGGGAAAACCAACCTTGTGGGAAAACAAACCTTGTGGGAAAACAAACCTTGTGGGAAAACAAACCTTGTGGGAAAACAAACCTTATGGGAAAACAAACCTTGCGGGGAAACAAACCTTGTGGGAAAACCAACCTTGCGGGAAAGCGAACCTTTTGGGAAAACCAACACAGTGGGAAAACTAACCTTGTGGGAAAACAAATCCTGCGGGAAAACTAACCTTATGGGGAAAGCTTGGTTTTCTGTTGTTTTCTGTTGGGGAAACAAACCTTGTGGGGAAACAAACCTTGTGGGAAAACTAACCTTGTGGGAAAACAAACCTTGCGGGAAAACTAACCTTGTGGGAAAACAAACCCTGCGGGAAAACAAACCTTGTGGGAAAACCAACCTTGTGGGGAAACAAACCTTTCTGGAAAACCAACCTTGTGGCAAAACAAACCTTGTGGGAAAACAAACCTTGTGGGAAAGCGAACCTTTTGGGAAAACCAACACAGTGGGAACACAAACCTTGTGGGAAAACCAACCTTGCGGGAAAACCAACCTTGTGGGAAAACAAACCTTGTGGGAAAACAAACCTTGTGGGAAAACAAACCTTGTGGGAAAACAAACCTTATGGGAAAACAAACCTTGTGGGGAAACAAGGTTTGTTTTCTCACAAGGTTTGTTTTCCCAGTAGGTTGTTTTTCCCACTAGGTTGGTTTTCCCACAAGGTTTGTTTTCCCACAAGCTTTGTTTTCCCACTGTGTTGGTTTTCCCAAAAGGTTCGCTTTCCCGCAAGGTTGGTTTTCCCACAAGGTTTGTTTTCCCACAAGGTTTGTTTCCCCACAAGGTTTGTTTTCCCACAAGGTTTGTTTTCCCACAAGGCTGGTTTTCCCGAAAGGTTTGTTTCCCCACAAGGTTGGTTTTCCCACAAGGTTGGTTTTCCCGCAAGGTTGGTTTTCCCGCAGGGTTTGTTTTCCCACAAGGTTAGTTTTCCCGCAAGGTTTGTTTCCCCACAAGGTTTGTTTTCCCAAAAGGTTTGTTTTCCCACTGTGTTGGTTTTCCCAAAAGCTTCGCTTTCCCACAAGGTTGGTTTTCCCACAAGGTTAGTTTTCCCACAAGGTTGGTTTTCCCACAAGGTTGGTTTTCCCGCAGGGTTGCTTTCCCCATAAGGTTGGTTTTCCCACAAGGTTTGTTTTCTCACAAGGTTTGTTTTCCCACTAGGTTGTTTTTCCCACTAGGTTGGTTTTCCCACAAGGTTTGTTTTCCCACAAGCTTTGTTTTCCCCCAAGGTTGGTTTTCCCGCAGGGTTTGTTTTCCCACAAGGTTAGTTTTCCCGCAAGGTTTGTTTCCCCACAAGGTTTGTTTTCCCACAAGGTTTGTTTTCCCACTGTCCCAAAAGGTTCGCTTTCCCACAAGGTTGGTTTTCCCACAAGGTTGGTTTTCCCACAAGGTTGGTTTTCCCGCAGGGTTGCTTTCCCCATAAGGTTGGTTTTCCCACAAGGTTTGTTTTCTCACAAGGTTTGTTTTCCCACTAGGTTGTTTTTCCCACTAGGTTGGTTTTCCCACAAGGTTTGTTTTCCCACAAGCTTTGTTTTCCCCCAAGGTTGTTTTTCCCACTAGGTTGGTTTTCCCACAAGCTTTGCTTTCCCCCAAGGTTGGTTTTCCCGCAAGGTTGGTTTACCAACAAGGTTTGTTTTCCCATTGTGTTGGTTTTCCCAAAAGGTTCGCTTTCCCGCAAGGTTGGTTTTCCCACTAAGGTTTGTTTCCCCACAAGGTTTGTTTCCCCACAAGGTTTGTTTTCCCACTGTGTTGGTTTTCCCAAAAGGTTCGCTTTCCCAAAAGGTTGGTTTTCCCACAAGGTTGGTTTTCCCACAAGGTTGGTTTTCCCGCAGGGATGCTTTCCCCATAAGGTTGGTTTCCCCACAAGGTTTGTTTTCTCACAAGGTTTGTTTTCCCACTAGGTTGTTTTTCCCACTAGGTTGGTTTTCCAACAAGGTTTGTTTTCCCACAAGCTTTGTTTTCCCCCATGGTTGGTTTTCCCGCAAGGTTGGTTTTCCCACAAGATTTGTTTTCCCACTGTGTTGGTTTTCCCAAAAGGTTCGCTTTCCCGCAAGGTTGGTTTTCCCCCAAGGTTTGTTTCCCCACAAGGTTTGTTTTCTCACAAGGTTTGTTTTCCCACAAGGTTTGTTTTCCCACAAGGTTTCTTTTCCCACAAGGTTTGTTTTCCCACAAGGTTTGTTTTCCCGAAAGGTTTGTTTCTCCACAAGGTTGGTTTTCCCACAAGGTTGGTTTTCCCGCAGGGTTTGTTTTCTCACAAGGTTAGTTTTCCCGCAAGGTTTGTTTTCCCACAAGGTTATTTTTCCCACAAGGTTTGTTTCCCCACAAGGTTTGTTTCCCCACAAGGTTTGTTTTCCCACAAGGATTGTTTTCTCACAAGGTTTGTTTTCCCACTGTGTTGGTTTTCCCAAAAGGTTCGCTTTCCCGCAAGGTTCGCTTTCCCGCAAGGTTCGCTTTCCCGCAAGGTTGGTTTTCCCACAAGGTTTTTTTTCTCACAAGGTTTGTTTTCCCACTAGGTTTGTTTCCCCACAAGGTTTGTTTTCTCACAAGGTTTGTTTTCCCACAAGGTTTGTTTTCCCACAAGGTTTGTTTTCCCACAAGGTTTGTTTTCTCACATGGTTTGTTTTCCCACAAGGTTTGTTTTCCCACAAGGTTTGTTTTCCCACAAGGTTTGTTTTGCCACAAGGTTGGTTTTCCAGAAAGGTTTGTTTCCCCACAAGGTTGGTTTTCCCACAAGGTTTGTTTTCCCGCAGGGTTTGTTTTCCCATAAGGTTAGTTTTCCCGCAAGGTTTGTTTTCCCACAAGGTTAGTTTTCCCACAAGGTTTGTTTCCCCACAAGGTTTGTTTCCCCACAAGGTTTGTTTTCCCACAAGGATTGTTTTCTCACAAGGTTTGTTTTCCCACTGTGTTGGTTTTCCCAAAAGGTTCGCTTTCCCGCAAGGTTGGTTTTCCCAAAAGGTTGGTTTTCCCGCAGGGTTTGTTTCCCCATAAGGTTGGTTTTCCCACAAGGTTTGTTTTCTCACAAGGTTTGTTTTCCCACTAGGTTGGTTTTCCCACAAGGTTTGTTTTCCCACAAGGTTTGTTTACCCACAAGGTTTGTTTTCCCCCAAGGTTGGTTTTCCCGCAAGGTTGGTTTTCCCATAAGGTTGGTTTTCCCACAAGGTTGGTTTTCCCGCAAGGTTAGTTTTCCCACAAGGTCTGATTTAACACAATGTTTGTTTTCCCACAAGGTTGGTTTTCCCGAAAGGTTTGTTTCCCCACAAGGTTGGTTTTCCCACAAGGTTGGTTTTCCCGCAGGGTTTGTTTTCCCACAAGGTTAGTTTTCCCGCAAGGTTTGTTTTCCCACAAGGTTGGTTTTCCCGAAAGGTTTGTTTCCCCACAAGGTTGGTTTTCCCACAAGGTTGGTTTTCCCGCAGGGTTTGTTTTCCCACAAGGTTAGTTTTCCCGCAAGGTTTGTTTCCCCACAAGGTTTGTTTTCCCACAAGGTTTGTTTTCCCACTGTGTTGGTTTTCCCAAAAGGTTCGCTTTCCCACAAGGTTGGTTTTCCCACAAGGTTGGTTTTCGCACAAGGTTGGTTTTCCCGCAGGGTTGCTTTCCCTATAAGGTTGGTTTTCCCACAAGGTTTGTTTTCTCACAAGGTTTGTTTTCCCACTAGGTTGTTTTTCCCACTAGGTTGGTTTTCCCACAAGGTTTGTTTTCCCACAAGCTTTGTTTCCCCCAAGGTTGGTTTTCCCACAGGGTTTGTTTTCCCACAAGGTTAGTTTTCCCGCAAGGTTTGTTTCCCCACAAGGTTTGTTTTCCCACAAGCTTTGTTTTCCCACTCTGTTGGTTTTCCCAAAAGGTTCGCATTCCCACAAGGTTGGTTTTCCCACAAGGTTGGTTTTCCCGCAGGGTTGCTTTCCCCATAAGGTTGGTTTTCCCACAAGGTTTGTTTTCTCACAAGGTTTGTTTTCCCACAAGGTTGGTTTTCCCACAAGGTTGGTTTTCCCGCAGGGTTGCTTTCCCCATAAGGTTGGTTTTCCCACAAGCTTTGTTTTCCCCCAAGGTTGTTTTTCCCACTAGGTTGGTTTTCCCACAAGGTTTGTTTTCCCACAAGCTTTGTTTTCCCCCAAGGTTGGTTTTCCCGCAAGGTTGGTTTACCCACAAGGTTTGTTTTCCCACAAGGTTAGTTTTCCCACAAGGTTTGTTTCCCCACAAGGTTTGTTTCCCCACAAGGTTTGTTTTCCCACAAGGATTGTTTTCTCACAAGGTTTGTTTTCCCACTGTGTTGGTTTTCCCAAAGGGTTCGCTTTCCCGCAAGGTTCGCTTTCCCGCAAGGTTGGTTTTCCCACAAGGTTTGTTTTCTCACAAGGTTTGTTTTCCCACTAGGTTTGTTTCCCCACAAGGTTTGTTTTCTCACAAGGTTTGTTTTCCCACAAGGTTTGTTTTCCCACAAGGTTTGTTTTCCCACAAGGTTTGTTTTGCCACAAGGTTGGTTTTCCAGAAAGGTTTGTTTCCCCACAAGGTTGGTTTTCCCACAAGGTTTGTTTTCCCGCAGGGTTTGTTTTCCCACAAGGTTAGTTTTCCCGCAAGGTTTGTTTTCCCACAAGGTTAGTTTTCCCACAAGGTTTGTTTCCCCACAAGGTTTGTTTCCCCATAAGGTTTGTTTTCCCACAAGGATTGTTTTCTCACATGGTTTGTTTACCCACAAGGTTTGTTTTCCCCCAAGGTTGGTTTTCCCACAAGGTTGGTTTTCCCATAAGGTTGGTTTTCCCGCTAGGTTTGTTTCCCCACAAGGTTTGTTTTCCCACAAGGTTTGTTTTCCCCCAAGGTTGGTTTTCCCACTAGGTTTGTTTCCCCACAAGGTTTGTTTTCTCACAAGGTTTGTTTTCCCACAAGGTTTGTTTTCCCACAAGGTTTGTTTTCCCACAAGGTTTTTTTTCCCACAAGGTTGGTTTTCCCGAAAGGTTTGTTTCTCCACAAGGTTGGTTTTCCCACAAGGTTGGTTTTCCCGCAGGGTTTGTTTTCCCACAAGGTTCGTTTTCCCGCAAGGTTTGTTTTCCCACAAGGTTAGTTTTCCCACAAGGTTTGTTTTCCCACAAGGTTTGTTTCCCCACAAGTATTGTTTTCCCACTGTTTTGGTTTTCCCATAAGGTTGTTTTTCCCACAAGGTTTGTTTTCCCACAAGGTTTGTTTTCCCTCAAGATTTGTTTTTCCTCTAGGTTGGTTTTCCCACAAGGTTGGTTTTCCCACAGCGTTAGTTTTCTCACAAGGTTGGTTTTCCCACAAGGTTTGTTTCCCCACAAGGTTGGTTTTCTCGCAGGGTTTGTTTTCCCACAAGGTTAGTTTTCCCGCAAGGTTTGTTTCCCCACAAGGTTTGTTTTCCCACAAGGTTTGTTTTCCCACTGTGTTGGTTTTCCCAAAAGGTTCGCTTTCCCAAAAGGTTGGTTTTCCCACAAGGTTGGTTCTCCCACAAGGTTGGTTTTCCCGCAGGGTTGCTTTCCCCATAAGGTAGGTTTCCCCAAAAGGTTCGCTTACCCGCAAGGCTGGTTTTCCCACAAGGTTTGTTTCCCCACAATGTTTGTTTTCTCACAAGGTTTGTTTTCCCACAAGGTTGGTTTTCCCACAAGGTTAGTTTTCCCACAAGGTTTGTTTCCCCACAAGGTTTGTTTCCCCACAAGGTTTGTTTTCCCGCAAGGATTGTTTTCTCACAAGGTTTGTTTTCCCACTGTCTTGGTTTTCCCAAAAGGTTCGCTTTCCCGCAAGGCTGGTTTTCCCACAAGGTTTGTTTCCCCACAATGTTTGTTTTCTCACAAGGTTTGTTTTCCCACAAGGTTGGTTTTCCCGAAAGGTTTGTTTCCCCACAAGGTTGGTTTTCCCAGAAGGCTGGTTTTCCCGCAGGGTTTCTTTTCCCACAAGGTTAGTTTTCCCGCAAGGTTTGTTTTCCCACAAGGTTAGTTTTCCCACAAGGTTTGTTTCCCCACAAGGTTTGTTTCCCCACAAGGTTTGTTTTCCCACAAGGATTGTTTTCTCACAAGGTTTGTTTTCCCACTGTGTTGGTTTTCCCAAGAGTTTCGCTTTCCCGCAAGGTTCGCTTTCCCACAAGGTTTGTTTTCCCACAAGGTTTGTTTTCCCACAAGGTTTGTTTTGCCACAAGGTTGGTTTTCCAGAAAGGTTTGTTTCCCCAAACAACAGTGGGAAAACACAGTGGGAAAACAAACCTTGTGAGAAAACAATCCTTGTGGGAAAACAAACCTTGTGGGGAAACAAACCTTGTGGGGAAACAAACCTTGTGGGGAAACAAACCTTGTGGGAAAACTAACCTTGTGGGAAAACAAACCTTGCGGGAAAACTAACCTTGTGGGAAAACAAGCCCTGCGGGAAAACAAACCTTGTGGGAAAACCAACCTTGTGGGGAAACAAACCTTTCTGGAAAACCAACCTTGTGGCAAAACAAACCTTGTGGGAAAGCAAACCTTTTGGGAAAACCAACACAGTGGGAACACAAACCTTGTGGGAAAACAAACCTTGTGAGAAAACAAACCTTGTGGGAAAACCAACCTTATGGGGAAACAAACCCTGCGGGAAAACCAACCTTGTGGGAAAACCAGCCTTGCGGGAAAGCGAACCTTTGGGAAAACCAACACAGTGGGAAAAAAACCTTGTGGGAAAACCAACCTAGTGGGAAAAACAACCTTGGGGGAAAACAAAGCTTGTGGGAAAACAAACCTTGTGGGAAAACCAACCTAGTGGGAAAAACAACCTAGTGGGAAAACAAACCTTGTGAGAAAACAAACCTGGTGGGAAAACCAACCTGATGGGGAAAGCAACCCTGCGGGAAAACCAACCTTGTGGGAAAACCAACCTTGTGGAAAAACCAACCTTGTGGGAAAGCGAACCTTTTGGGAAAACCAACACAGTGGGAAAACAAACCTTGTGGGAAAACAAACCTTGTGGGGAAACAAACCTTGCGGGAAAACTAACCTTGTGGGAAAACAAACCCTGCGGGAAAACCAACCTTGGGGGAAAACCAACCTTGCGGGAAAGCGAACCTTTTGGGAAAACCAACACAGTGGGAAAACAAACCTTGTGGGAAAACCAACCTTGCGGGAAAACCAACCTCGGGGGAAAACAAACCTTGTGGGAAAACAAACCTTGTGGGGAAACAAACCTAGTGGGAAAACAAACCTTGTGAGAAAACAATCCTTGTGGGAAAACAAACCTTGTGGGGAAACGAACCTTGCGGGAAAACTAACCTTGTGGGAAAACAAACCTTGTGGGAAAACAAACCTTGTGGGGAAACAAACCTTGTGGGAAAACCAACCTTGCGGGAAAGCGAACCTTTTGGGAAAACCAACAAAGTGGGAAAACAAACCTTGTGGGAAAACCAACCTTGCGGGAAAACCAACCTTGGGGGAAAACAAAGCTTGTGGGAAAACAAAGCTTGTGGGAAAGCGAACCTTGCGGGAAAGCGAACCTTTTGGGAAAACCAACACAGAGTGAAAACAAACCTTGTGAGAAAACAATCCTTGTGGGAAAACAAACCTTGTGGGGAAACAAACCTTGTGGGGAAACAAACCTTGTGGGAAAACTAACCTTGTGGGAAAACAAACCTTGCGGGAAAACTAACCTTGTGGGAAAACAAACCCTGCGGGAAAACCAGCCTTGAGGGAAAACCAACCTTGTGGGGAAACAAACCTTTCGGGAAAACCAACCTTGTGGGAAAACAAACCTTGTGAGAAAACAAACATTGTGGGGAAACAAACCTTGTGGGAAAACCAGCCTTCCGGGAAAGCGAACCTTTTGGGAAAACCAACACAGTGGGAAAACAAACCTTGTGGGAAAACCAACCTTGCGGGAAAACCAACCTTGGGGGAAAACAAAGCTTGTGGGAAAACAAACCTTTTCGGAAAACCAACCTAGTGGGAAAAACAACCTAGTGGGAAAACAAACCTTGTGAGAAAACAAACCTTGTGGGGAAACAAACCTTAAGGGAAAACTAACCTTGTGGGAAAACAAACCTTGTGGGAAAACAAACCTTGTGGTGAAACAAACATTGTGGGAAAACCAACCTTGCGGGAAAGCGAACCTTTTGGGAAAAAGAACCTTTTGGGAAAACCAACACAGTGGGAAAACAAACCTTTTGGGTAAACCAACCTTGCGGGAAAACCAACCTTGTGGGAAAACAAACCTTGTGGGAAAACAAACCTTGTGGTGAAACAAACCTTGTGGGAAAACCAACCTTGCGGGAAAGCGAACCTTTTGGGAAAGAGAACCTTTTGGGAAAACCAACACAGTGGGAAAACAAACCTTTTGGGTAAACCAACCTTGCGGGAAAACCAACCTTGGGGGAAAACAAAGCTTGTGGGAAAACAAACCTTTTCGGAAAACCAACCTAGTGGGAAAAACAACCTAGTGGGAAAACAAACCTGGTGAGAAAACAAACCTTGTGGGAAAACCAACCTTATGGGGAAAGCAACCCTGCGGGAAAACCAACCTTGTGGGAAAACCAACCTTGTGGGAAAGCGAACCTTTTGGGAAAACCAACACAGTGGGAAAACAAACCTTGTGGGAAAACAAACCTTGTGGGGAAACAAACCTTGCGGGAAAACTAACCTTGTGGGAAAACAAACCCTGCGGGAAAACCAACCTTGGGGGAAAACAAAGCTTGTGGGAAAACAAACCTTGTGGGAAAACCAACCTAGTGGGAAAAACAACCTAGTGGGAAAACAAACCTTGTGAGAAAACAAACCTTGTGGGAAAACCAACCTTATAGGGAAAGCAACCCTGCGGGAAAACCAACCTTGTGGGAAAACCAACCTTGTGGGAAAGCGAACCTTTTGGGAAAACCAACACAGTGGGAAAACAAACCTTGCGGGAAAACAAACCTTGTGGGGAAACAAACCTTGCGGGAAAACTAACCTTGTGGGAAAAGAAACCCTGCGGGAAAACCAACCTTGTTTGAAAACCAACCTTGTGGGGAAACAAACCTTTCGGGAAAACCAACCTTGTGGGAAAACAAACCTTGCGGGAAAACTAACCTTGTGGGAAAACAAACCCTGCGGGAAAACCAACCTTGTGGGAAAACCAACCTTGTGGGGAAAACCAACCTTGTGGGAAAACAAACATTGTGTTAAATCAGACCTTGTGGGAAAACTAACCTTGCGGGAAAACCAACCTTGTGGGAAAACCAACCTTATGGGAAAACCAACCTTGCGGGAAAACCAACCTTGGGGAAAACAAACCTTGTGGGTAAACAAACCTTGTGGGAAAACAAACCTTGTGGGAAAACCAACCTAGTGGGAAAACAAACCTTGTGAGAAAACAAACCTTGTGGGAAAACCAACCTTATGGGGAAACAAACCCTGCGGAAAACCAACCTTGTGGGAAAACCAACCTTGCGGGAAAGCGAACCTTTTGGGAAAACCAACACAGTGGGAAAACAAACCTTGTGAGAAAACAATCCTTGTGGGAAAACAAACCTTGTGGGGAAACAAACCTTGTGGGGAAACAAACCTTGTGGGAAAACTAACCTTGTGGGAAAACAAACCTTGCGGGAAAACTAACCTTGTGGGAAAACAAACCCTGCGGGAAAACAAACCTTGTGGGAAAACCAACCTTGTGGGGAAACAAACCTTTCTGGAAAACCAACCTTGTTGCAAAACAAACCGTGTGGGAAAACAAACCTTGTGGGAAAACAAACCTTGTGGGAAAACAAACCTTGTGAGAAAACAAACCTTGTGGGGAAACAAACCTAGTGGGAAAATAAACCTTGTGAGAAAACAAACCTTGTGGGAAAACCAACCATGCGGGAAAGCGAACCTTGCGGGAAAGCAAACCTCTTGGGAAAACCAACACAGTGGGAAAACAAACCTTGTGAGAAAACAAACCTTGTGGGGAAACAAACCTTGTGGGAAAACCAACCTTGCGGGAAAGCGAACCTTTTGGGAAAACCAACAAAGTGGGAAAACAAACCTTGTGGGAAAACCAACCATGCGGGAAAACCAACCTTGGGGGAAAACAAAGCTTGTGGGAAAACAAACCTTGTGGGAAGACCAACCTAGTGGGAAACACAACCTAGTGGGAAAACAAACCTTATGGGGAAAGCAACCCTGCGGGAAAACCAACCTTGTGGGAAAACCAACCTTGTGGGAAAGCGAACCTTTTGGGAAAACCAACACAGTGGGAAAACAAACCTTGTGGGAAAACCAACCTTGCGGGAAAACCAACCTTGGGGGAAAACAAACCTTGTGGGAAAACAAACCTTGTGGGGAAACAAACCTTGTGGGGATACAAACCTCGTGGGAAAACTAACCTTGTGGGAAAACAAACCTTGTGGGAAAACCAACCTTGTGGGAAAGCGAACCTTTTGGGAAAACCAACACAGTGGGAAAACAAACCTTGTGGGAAAACAAACCTTGTGGGGAAACAAACCTTGCGGGAAAACCAACCTTGTGGGAAAACAAACCCAGCGGGAAAACCAACCTTGTGGGAAAACCAACCTTGTGGGGAAACAAACCTTTCGGGAAAACCAACCTTGTGGGAAAACAAACCTTGTGGGAAAACAAACCTTGTGGGGAAACAAACCTTAAGGGAAAACTAACCTTGTGGGAAAACAAACCCTGCGGGAAAACCAACCTTGTGGGAAAACCAACCTTGTGGGGACACAAACCTTTCGGAAAAACCAACCTTGTGGGAAAACAAACCTTGTGGGAAAACAAACCTTGTGGGGAAACAAACCTTGTGGGAAAACCAACCTTGCGGGAAAGCGAACCTTTTGGGAAAGAGAACCTTTTGGGAAAACCAACACAGTGGGAAAACAAACCTTGTGGGAAAACCAACCTTGCGGGAAAACCAACCTTGGGGGAAAACAAAGCTTGTGGGAAAACAAACCTTTTCGGAAAACCAACCTAGTGGGAAAAACAACCTAGTGAGAAAACAAACCTTGTGAGAAAACAAACCTTGTGGGAAAACCAACCTTATGGGTAAAGCAACCCTGCGGGAAAACCAACCTTGTGGGAAAACCAACCTTGTCGGAAAACGAACCTTGTGGGAAAGCGAACCTTTTGGGAAAACCAACACAGTGGGAAAACAAACCTTGTGGGAAAACAAACCTTGCGGGAAAACCAACCTTGGGGGAAAACAAACCTTGTGGGAAAACAAACCTTGTGGGGAAACAAACCTAGTGGGAAAACAAACCTTGTGAGAAAACAATCCTTGTGGGAAAACAAACCTTGTGGGGAAACAAACCTTGCGGGAAAACTAACCTTGTGGGAAAACAAACCCTGCGGGAAAACCAACCTTGTGGGAAAACCAACCTTGTGGGGAAACAAACCTTTCGGGAAAACCAACCTTGTGGGAAAACAAACCTTGTGGGAAAACAAACCTTGTGGGGAAACAAACCTTGTGGGAAAACCAACCTTGCGGGAAAGCGAACCTTTTGGGAAAACCAACAAAGTGGGAAAACAAACCTTGTGGGAAAACCAACCTTGCGGGAAAACCAACCTTGGGGGAAAACAAAGCTTGTGGGAAAACAAACCTTGTGGGAAGACCAACCTAGTGGGAAACACAACCTAGTGGGAAAACAAACCTTATGGGGAAAGCAACCCTGCGGGAAAACCAACCTTGTGGGAAAACCAACCTTGTGGGAAAACCAACCTTGTGGGAAAGCGAACCTTTTGGGAAAACCAACACAGTGGGAAAACAAACCTTGTGGGAAAACCAACCTTGAGGGAAAACCAACCTTGTGGGGAAACAAACCTTTCGGGAAAACCAACCTTGTGGGAAAACAAACCTTGTGAGAAAACAAACCTTGTGGGGAAACAAACCTTAAGGGAAAACTAACCTTGTGGGAAAACAAACCCTGCGGGAAAACCAACCTTGTGGGAAAACCAACCTTGTGGGGAAACAAACCTTTCGGGAAAACCAACCTTGTGGGAAAACAAACCTTGTGAGAAAACAAACCTTGTGTGGAAACAAACCTTAAGGGAAAACTAACCTTGTGGGAAAACAAACCTTGTGGGAAAACAAACCTTGTGGTGAAACAAACCTTGTGGGAAAACCAACCTTGCGGGAAAGCGAACCTTTTGGGAAAAAGAACCTTTTGGGAAAACCAACACAGTGGGAAAACAAACCTTTTGGGTAAACCAACCTTGCGGGAAAACCAACCTTGTGGGAAAACCAACCTTGTGGGGAAACAAACCTTTCGGAAAAACCAACCTTGTGGGAAAACAAACCTTGTGGGAAAACAAACCTTGTGGTGAAACAAACCTTGTGGGAAAACCAACCTTGCGGGAAAGCGAACCTTTTGGGAAAGAGAACCTTTTGGGAAAACCAACACAGTGGGAAAACAAACCTTTTGGGTAAACCAACCTTGCGGGAAAACCAACCTTGGGGGAAAACAAAGCTTGTGGGAAAACAAACCTTTTCGGAAAACCAACCTAGTGGGAAAAACAACCTAGTGGGAAAACAAACCTTGTGAGAAAACAAACCTTGTGGGAAAACAAACCTTATGGGGAAAGCAACCCTGCGGGAAAACCAACCTTGTGGGAAAACCAACCTTGTGGGAAAGCGAACCTTTTGGGAAAACCAACACAGTGGGAAAACAAACCTTGTGGGAAAACAAACCTTGTGGGGAAACAAACCTTGCGGGAAAACTAACCTTGTGGGAAAACAAACCCTGCGGGAAAACCAACCTTGGGGGAAAACAAAGCTTGTGGGAAAACAAACCTTGTGGGAAAACCAACCTAGTGGGAAAAACAACCTAGTGGGAAAACAAACCTTGTGAGAAAACAAACCTTGTGGGAAAACCAACCTTATAGGGAAAGCAACCCTGCGGGAAAACCAACCTTGTGGGAAAACCAACCTTGTGGGAAAACCAACCTTGTGGGAAAGCGAACCTTTTGGGAAAACCAACACAGTGGGAAAACAAACCTTGTGGGAAAACAAACCTTGTGGGGAAACAAACCTTGCGGGAAAACTAACCTTGTGGGAAAACAAACCCTGCGGGAAAACCAACCTTGTCTGAAAACCAACCTTGTGGGGAAACAAACCTTTCGGGAAAACCAACCTTGTGGGAAAACAAACCTTGCGGGAAAACTAACCTTGTGGGAAAACAAACCCTGCGGGAAAACCAACCTTGTGGGAAAACCAACCTTGTGGGGAAACAAACCTTTCGGGAAAACCAACCTTGTGGGAAAACAAACATTGTGTTAAATCAGACCTTGTGGGAAAACTAACCTTGCGGGAAAACCAACCTTGTGGGAAAACCAACCTTATGGGAAAACCAACCTTGCGGGAAAACCAACCTTGGGGGAAAACAAACCTTGTGGGTAAACAAACCTTGTGGGAAAACAAACCTTGTGGGAAAACCAACCTAGTGGGAAAACAAACCTTGTGAGAAAACAAACCTTGTGGGAAAACCAACCTTATGGGGAAACAAACCCTGCGGGAAAACCAACCTTGTGGGAAAACCAACCTTGCGGGAAAGCGAACCTTTTGGGAAAACCAACACAGTGGGAAAACAAACCTTGTGAGAAAACAATCCTTGTGGGAAAACAAACCTTGTGGGGAAACAAACCTTGTGGGGAAACAAACCTTGTGGGAAAACTAACCTTGTGGGAAAACAAACCTTGCGGGAAAACTAACCTTGTGGGAAAACAAACCCTGCGGGAAAACAAACCTTGTGGGAAAACCAACCTTGTGGGGAAACAAACCTTTCTGGAAAACCAACCTTGTTGCAAAACAAACCTTGTGGGAAAACAAACCTTGTGGGAAAACAAACCTTGTGGGAAAACAAACCTTGTGAGAAAACAAACCTTGTGGGGAAACAAACCTAGTGGGAAAATAAACCTTGTGAGAAAACAAACCTTGTGGGAAAACCAACCATGCGGGAAAGCGAACCTTGCGGGAAAGCAAACCTCTTGGGAAAACCAACACAGTGGGAAAACAAACCTTGTGAGAAAACAAACCTTGTGGGGAAACAAACCTTGTGGGAAAACCAACCTTGCGGGAAAGCGAACCTTTTGGGAAAACCAACAAAGTGGGAAAACAAACCTTGTGGGAAAACCAACCATGCGGGAAAACCAACCTTGGGGGAAAACAAAGCTTGTGGGAAAACAAACCTTGTGGGAAGACCAACCTAGTGGGAAACACAACCTAGTGGGAAAACAAACCTTATGGGGAAAGCAACCCTGCGGGAAAACCAACCTTGTGGGAAAACCAACCTTGTGGGAAAGCGAACCTTTTGGGAAAACCAACACAGTGGGAAAACAAACCTTGTGGGAAAACCAACCTTGCGGGAAAACCAACCTTGGGGGAAAACAAACCTTGTGGGAAAACAAACCTTGTGGGGAAACAAACCTTGTGGGGATACAAACCTCGTGGGAAAACTAACCTTGTGGGAAAACAAACCTTGTGGGAAAACCAACCTTGTGGGAAAGCGAACCTTTTGGGAAAACCAACACAGTGGGAAAACAAACCTTGTGGGAAAACAAACCTTGTGGGGAAACAAACCTTGCGGGAAAACTAACCTTGTGGGAAAACAAACCCAGCGGGAAAACCAACCTTGTGGGAAAACCAACCTTGTGGGGAAACAAACCTTTCGGGAAAACCAACCTTGTGGGAAAACAAACCTTGTGGGAAAACAAACCTTGTGGGGAAACAAACCTTAAGGGAAAACTAACCTTGTGGGAAAACAAACCCTGCGGGAAAACCAACCTTGTGGGAAAACCAACCTTGTGGGGAAACAAACCTTTCGGAAAAACCAACCTTGTGGGAAAACAAACCTTGTGGGAAAACAAACCTTGTGGGGAAACAAACCTTGTGGGAAAACCAACCTTGCGGGAAAGCGAACCTTTTGGGAAAGAGAACCTTTTGGGAAAACCAACACAGTGGGAAAACAAACCTTTTGGGTAAACCAACCTTGCGGGAAAACCAACCTTGGGGGAAAACAAAGCTTGTGGGAAAACAAACCTTTTCGGAAAACCAACCTAGTGGGAAAAACAACCTAGTGGGAAAACAAACCTTGTGAGAAAACAAACCTTGTGGGAAAACCAACCTTATGGGGAAAGCAACCCTGCGGGAAAACCAACCTTGTGGGAAAACCAACCTTGTGGGAAATCGAACCTTTTGGGAAAACCAACACAGTGGGAAAACAAACCTTGTGGGAAAACAAACCTTGTGGGGAAACAAACCTTGCGGGAAAACTAACCTTGTGGGAAAACAGACCCTGCGGGAAAACCAACCTTGGGGGAAAACAAAGCTTGTGGGAAAACAAACCTTGTGGGAAAACCAACCTAGTGGGAAAAACAACCTAGTTGGAAAACAAACCTTGTGAGAAAACAAACCTTGTGGGAAAACCAACCTTATAGGGAAAGCAACCCTGCGGGAAAACCAACCTTGTGGGAAAACCAACCTTGTGGGAAAACCAACCTTGTGGGAAAGCGAACCTTTTGGGAAAACCAACACAGTGGGAAAACAAACCTTGTGGGAAAACAAACCTTGTGGGGAAACAAACCTTGCGGGAAAACTAACCTTGTGGGAAAACAAACCCTGCGGGAAAACCAACCTTGTGGGAAAACCAACCTTGTGGGGAAACAAACCTTTCGGGAAAACCAACCTTGTGGGAAAACAAACCTTGCGGGAAAACTAACCTTGTGGGAAAACAAACCCTGCGGGACAACCAGCCTTGTGGGAAAACCAACCTTGTGGGGAAACAAACCTTTCGGGAAAACCAACCTTGTGGGAAAACAAACATTGTGTTAAATCAGACCTTGTGGGAAAACTAACCTTGCGGGAAAACCAACCTTGTGGGAAAACCAACCTTATGGGAAAACAAACCTTGCGGGAAAACCATCCTTGGGGGAAAACATACCTTGTGGGTAAACAAACGTTGTGGGAAAACAAACCTTGTGGGAAAACCAACCTATTGGGAAAACAAACCTTGTGAGAAAACAAACCTTGTGGGAAAACCAACCTTATGGGGAAACAAACCCTGCGGGAAAACCAACCTTGTAGGAAAACCAACCTTGCGGGAAAGCGAACCTTTTGGGAAAACCAACACAGTGGGAAAACAAACCTTGTGAGAAAACAATCCTTGTGGGAAAACAAACCTTGTGGGGAAACAAACCTTGTGGGGAAACAAACCTTGTGGGAAAACTAACCTTGTGGGAAAACAAACCTTGCGGGAAAACTAACCTTGTGGGAAAACAAACCCTGCGGGAAAACAAACCTTGTGGGAAAACCAACCTTGTGGGGAAACAAACCTTTCTGGAAAACCAACCTTGTTGCAAAACAAACCTTGTGGGAAAACAAACTTTGTGGTAAAACAAACCTTGTGGGAAAACAAACCTTGTGAGAAAACAAACCTTGTAGGGAAACAAACCTAGTGGGAAAACAAACCTTGTGAGAAAACAATCCTTGTGGGAAAACAAACCTTGTGGGGAAACAAACCTTGTGGGGAAACAAACCTTGTGGGAAAACAAACCTTGTGAGAAAACAAACCTTGTGGGGAAACAAACCTAGTGGGAAAACAAACCTTGTGAGAAAACAAACCTTGTGGGAAAACCAATCTTGCGGGAAAGCGAACCTTGCGGGAAAGCGAACCTCTTGGGAAAACCAACACAGTGGGAAAACAAACCTTGTGAGAAAACAATCCTTGTGGGAAAACAAACCTTGTGGGGAAACAAACCTTGTGGGGAAACAAACCTTGTGGGAAAACTAACCTTGTGGGAAAAGAAACCTTGTGGGGAAACAAACCTTGTGGGGAAACAAACCTTGTGGGAAAACAAACTTTGTGAGAAAACAATCCTTGTGGTAAAACAAACCTTGTGGGGAAACAAACCTTGTGGGAAAACTAACCTTGTGGGAAAACAAACCTTGTGGGAAGACCAACCTAGTGGGAAACACAACCTAGTGGGAAAACAAACCTTATGGGGAAAGCAACCCTGCGGGAAAACCAACCTTGTGGGAAAACCAACCTTGTGGGAAAGCGAACCTTTTGGGAAAACCAACACAGTGGGAAAACAAACCTTGTGGGAAAACCAACCTTGCGGGAAAACCAACCTTGGGGGAAAACAAACCTTGTGGGAAAACAAACCTTGTGGGGAAACAAACCTTGTGGGGATACAAACCTCGTGGGAAAACTAACCTTGTGGGAAAACAAACCTTGTGGGAAAACCAACCTTGTGGGAAAGCGAACCTTTTGGGAAAACCAACACAGTGGGAAAACAAACCTTGTGGGAAAACAAACCTTGTGGGGAAACAAACCTTGCGGGAAAACTAACCTTGTGGGAAAACAAACCCAGCGGGAAAACCAACCTTGTGGGAAAACCAACCTTGTGGGGAAACAAACCTTTCGGGAAAACCAACCTTGTGGGAAAACAAACCTTGTGGGAAAACAAACCTTGTGGGGAAACAAACCTTAAGGGAAAACTAACCTTGTGGGAAAACAAACCCTGCGGGAAAACCAACCTTGTGGGAAAACCAACCTTGTGGGGAAACAAACCTTTCGGAAAAACCAACCTTGTGGGAAAACAAACCTTGTGGGAAAACAAACCTTGTGGGGAAACAAACCTTGTGGGAAAACCAACCTTGCGGGAAAGCGAACCTTTTGGGAAAGAGAACCTTTTGGGAAAACCAACACAGTGGGAAAACAAACCTTTTGGGTAAACCAACCTTGCGGGAAAACCAACCTTGGGGGAAAACAAAGCTTGTGGGAAAACAAACCTTTTCGGAAAACCAACCTAGTGGGAAAAACAACCTAGTGGGAAAACAAACCTTGTGAGAAAACAAACCTTGTGGGAAAACCAACCTTATGGGGAAAGCAACCCTGCGGGAAAACCAACCTTGTGGGAAAACCAACCTTGTGGGAAATCGAACCTTTTGGGAAAACCAACACAGTGGGAAAACAAACCTTGTGGGAAAACAAACCTTGTGGGGAAACAAACCTTGCGGGAAAACTAACCTTGTGGGAAAACAGACCCTGCGGGAAAACCAACCTTGGGGGAAAACAAAGCTTGTGGGAAAACAAACCTTGTGGGAAAACCAACCTAGTGGGAAAAACAACCTAGTGGGAAAACAAACCTTGTGAGAAAACAAACCTTGTGGGAAAACCAACCTTATAGGGAAAGCAACCTTGCGGGAAAACCAACCTTGTGGGAAAACCAACCTTGTGGGAAAACCAACCTTGTGGGAAAGCGAACCTTTTGGGAAAACCAACACAGTGGGAAAACAAACCTTGTGGGAAAACAAACCTTGTGGGGAAACAAACCTTGCGGGAAAACTAACCTTGTGGGAAAACAAACCCTGCGGGAAAACCAACCTTGTGGGAAAACCAACCTTGTGGGGAAACAAACCTTTCGGGAAAACCAACCTTGTGGGAAAACAAACCTTGCGGGAAAACTAACCTTGTGGGAAAACAAACCCTGCGGGACAACCAGCCTTGTGGGAAAACCAACCTTGTGGGGAAACAAACCTTTCGGGAAAACCAACCTTGTGGGAAAACAAACATTGTGTTAAATCAGACCTTGTGGGAAAACTAACCTTGCGGGAAAACCAACCTTGTGGGAAAACCAACCTTATGGGAAAACAAACCTTGCGGGAAAACCATCCTTGGGGGAAAACATACCTTGTGGGTAAACAAACGTTGTGGGAAAACAAACCTTGTGGGAAAACCAACCTATTGGGAAAACAAACCTTGTGAGAAAACAAACCTTGTGGGAAAACCAACCTTATGGGGAAACAAACCCTGCGGGAAAACCAACCTTGTAGGAAAACCAACCTTGCGGGAAAGCGAACCTTTTGGGAAAACCAACACAGTGGGAAAACAAACCTTGTGAGAAAACAATCCTTGTGGGAAAACAAACCTTGTGGGGAAACAAACCTTGTGGGGAAACAAACCTTGTGGGAAAACTAACCTTGTGGGAAAACAAACCTTGCGGGAAAACTAACCTTGTGGGAAAACAAACCCTGCGGGAAAACAAACCTTGTGGGAAAACCAACCTTGTGGGGAAACAAACCTTTCTGGAAAACCAACCTTGTTGCAAAACAAACCTTGTGGGAAAACAAACTTTGTGGTAAAACAAACCTTGTGGGAAAACAAACCTTGTGAGAAAACAAACCTTGTGGGGAAACAAACCTAGTGGGAAAACAAACCTTGTGAGAAAACAATCCTTGTGGGAAAACAAACCTTGTGGGGAAACAAACCTTGTGGGGAAACAAACCTTGTGGGAAAACAAACCTTGTGAGAAAACAAACCTTGTGGGGAAACAAACCTAGTGGGAAAACAAACCTTGTGAGAAAACAAACCTTGTGGGAAAACCAATCTTGCGGGAAAGCGAACCTTGCGGGAAAGCGAACCTCTTGGGAAAACCAACACAGTGGGAAAACAAACCTTGTGAGAAAACAATCCTTGTGGGAAAACAAACCTTGTGGGGAAACAAACCTTGTGGGGAAACAAACCTTGTGGGAAAACTAACCTTGTGGGAAAAGAAACCTTGTGGGGAAACAAACCTTGTGGGGAAACAAACCTTGTGGGAAAACAAACTTTGTGAGAAAACAATCCTTGTGGTAAAACAAACCTTGTGGGGAACCAAACCTTGTGGGGAAACAAACCTTGTGGGGAAACAAACCTTGTGGGAAAACAAACCTTGTGGGAAAACCAACCTTATGGGGAAAGCAACCCTGCGGGAAAACCAACCTTGTGGGAAAACCAACCTTGTGGGAAAACCAACCTTGTGGGAAAGCGAACCTTTTGGGAAAACCAACACAGTGGGAAAACAAACCTTGTGGGAAAACAAACCTTGTGGGGAAACAAACCTTGCGGGAAAACTAACCTTGTGGGAAAACAAACCCTGCGGGAAAACCAACCTTGTGGGAAAACCAACCTTGTGGGGAAACAAACCTTTCGGGAAAACCAACCTTGTGGGAAAACAAACCTTGCGGGAAAACTAACCTTGTGGGAAAACAAACCCTGCGGGAAAACCAACCTTGTGGGAAAACCAAACTTGTGGGAGAACAAACCTTTCGGGAAAACCAACCTTGTGGGAAAACAAACATTGTGTTAAATCAGACCTTGTGGGAAAACTAACTTTGCGGGAAAAGCAACCTTGTGGGAAAACCAACCTTATGGGAAAACCAACCTTGCGGGAAAACCAACCTTGGGGGAAAACCAACCTTGTGGGAAAACAAACCTTGTGGGAAAACAAACCTTGTGGGGAAACAAACCTTAAGGGAAAACTAACCTTGTGGGAAAACAAACCCTGCGGGAAAACCAACCTTGTGGGAAAACCAACCTTGTGGGGAAACAAACCTTTCGGAAAAACCAACCTTGTGGGAAAACAAACCTTGTGGAAAAACAAACCTTGTGGGGAAACAAACCTTGTGGGAAAACCAACCTTGCGGGAAAGCGAACCTTTTGGGAAAGAGAACCTTTTGGGAAAACCAACACAGTGGGAAAACAAACCTTTTGGGTAAACCAACCTTGCGGGAAAACCAACCTTGGGGAAAAACAAAGCTTGTGGGAAAACAAACCTTTTCGGAAAACCAACCTAGTGGGAAAAACAACCTAGTGGGAAAACAAACCTTGTGAGAAAACAAACCTTGTGGGAAAACCAACCTTATGGGGAAAGCAACCCTGCGGGAAAACCAACCTTGTGGGAAAACAATCCTTGTGGGAAAACAAACCTTGTGGGGAAACAAACCTTGTGGGGAAACAAACCTTGTGGGAAAACTAACCTTGTGGGAAAAGAAACCTTGTGGGGAAACAAACCTTGTGGGGAAACAAACCTTGTGGGAAAACAAACTTTGTGAGAAAACAATCCTTGTGGTAAAACAAACCTTGTGGGGAACCAAACCTTGTGGGGAAACAAACCTTGTGGGGAAACAAACCTTGTGGGAAAACAAACCTTGTGGGAAAACCAACCTTATGGGGAAAGCAACCCTGCGGGAAAACCAACCTTGTGGGAAAACCAACCTTGTGGGAAAACCAACCTTGTGGGAAAGCGAACCTTTTGGGAAAACCAACACAGTGGGAAAACAAACCTTGTGGGAAAACAAACCTTGTGGGGAAACAAACCTTGCGGGAAAACTAACCTTGTGGGAAAACAAATCCTGCGGGAAAACCAACCTTGTGGGAAAACCAACCTTGTGGGGAAACAAACCTTTCGGGAAAACCAACCTTGTGGGAAAACAAACCTTGCGGGAAAACTAACCTTGTGGGAAAACAAACCCTGCGGGAAAACCAACCTTGTGGGAAAACCAAACTTGTGGGAGAACAAACCTTTCGGGAAAACCAACCTTGTGGGAAAACAAACATTGTGTTAAATCAGACCTTGTGGGAAAACTAACCTTGCGGGAAAAGCAACCTTGTGGGAAAACCAACCTTATGGGAAAACCAACCTTGCGGGAAAACCAACCTTGGGGGAAAACCAACCTTGTGGGAAAACAAACCTTGTGGGAAAACAAACCTTGTGGGGAAACAAACCTTGTGGGGAAACAAACCTTGTGGGAAAACCAACCTTGCGGGAAAGCGAACCTTTTGGGAAAGAGAACCTTTTGGGAAAACCAACACAGTGGGAAAACAAACCTTTTGGGTAAACCAACCTTGCGGGAAAACCAACCTTGGGGAAAAACAAAGCTTGTGGGAAAACAAACCTTTTCGGAAAACCAACCTAGTGGGAAAAACAACCTAGTGGGAAAACAAACCTTGTGAGAAAACAAACCTTGTGGGAAAACCAACCTTATGGGGAAAGCAACCCTGCGGGAAAACCAACCTTGTGGGAAAACCAACCTTGTGGGAAAGCGAACCTTTTGGGAAAACCAACACAGTGGGAAAACAAACGTTGTGGGGAAACAAACCTTGCGGGAAAACTAACCTTGTGGGAAAACAAACCCTGCGGGAAAACCAACCTTGGGGCAAAACAAAGCTTGTGGGAAAACAAACCTTGTGGGAAAACCAACCTAGTGGGAAAAACAACCTAGTGGGAAAACAAACCTTGTGAGAAAACAAACCTTGTGGGAAAACCAACCTTATAGGGAAAGCAACCCTGCGGGAAAACCTTGTGGGAAAAAAAACCTTGTGGGGAAACAAACCTTGCGGGAAAACTAACCTTGTGGGAAAACAAACCCTGCGGGAAAACCAACCTTGTGGGAAAACCAACCTTGTGGGGAAACAAAACTTTCGGGAAAACAAACATTGTGTTAAATCAGACCTTGTGGGAAAACTAACCTTGCGGGAAAACCAACCTTGTGGGAAAACCAACCTTATGGGAAAACCAACCTTGCGGGAAAACCAACCTTGGGGGAAAACAAACCTTGTGGGTAAACAAACCTTGTGGGAAAACAAACCTTGTGGGAAAACCAACCTAGTGGGAAAACAAACCTTGTGAGAAAACAAACCTTGTGGGAAAACCAACCTTATGGGGAAACAAACCCTGCGGGAAAACCAACCTTGTAGGAAAACCAACCTTGCGGGAAAGCGAACCTTTTGGGAAAACCAACACAGTGGGAAAACAAACCTTGTGAGAAAACAATCCTTGTGAGAAAACAAACCTTGTGGGGAAACAAACCTTGTGGGGAAACAAACCTTGTGGGAAAACTAACCTTGTGGGAAAACAAACCTTGCGAGAAAACTAACCTTGTGGGAAAACAAACCCTGCGGGAAAACAAACCTTGTGGGAAAACCAACCTTGTGGGGAAACAAACCTTTCTGGAAAACAAACCTTGTGGGAAAACCAACCTTGCGGGAAAACCAACCTTCGGGGAAAACAAACCTTGCGGGAAAACCAACCTTGGGGGAAAACAAACCTTGTGGGAAAACAAACCTTGTGGGGAAACAAACCTAGTGGAAAAACAATCCTTGTGGGAAAACCAACCTTGCGGGAAAGAAAGGTTTGTTTCCCCACAAGGTTGGTTTTCCCACAAGGTTTGTTTTCCCACTGTGTTGGTTTTCCAAAAAGGTTCACTTTCCCGCAAGGTTGGTTTTCCCACAAGGTTGGTTTTCCCGCAGGGTTTGTTTCCCCATAAGGTTGGTTTTCCCAAAAGGTTTGTTTTCTCATAAGGTTTGTTTTCCCACTAGGTTGGTTTTCCCACAAGGTTTGTTTTCCCACAAGGTTTGTTTACCCACAAGGTTTGTTTTCCCCCAAGGCTGGTTTTCCCGCAAGGTTGGTTTTCCCATAAGGTTGGTTTTCCCACAAGGTTGGTTTTCCCGCAAGGTTAGTTTTCCCACAAGGTCTGATTTAACACAATGTTTGTTTTCCCACAAGGTTGGTTTTCCCGAAAGGTTTGTTTCCCCACAAGGTTGGTTTTCCCACAAGGTTGGTTTACCCGCAGGGTTTGTTTTCCCACAAGGTTAGTTTTCCCGCAAGGTTTGTTTTCCCACAAGGTTGGTTTTCCCGAAAGGTTTGTTTCCCCACAAGGTTGGTTTTCCCACAAGGTTGGTTTTCCCGCAGGGTTTGTTTTCCCACAAGGTTAGTTTTCCCGCAAGGTTTGTTTCCCCACAAGGTTTGTTTTCCCACAAGGTTTGTTTTCCCACTGTGTTGGTTTTCCCAAAAGGTTCGCTTTCCCACAAGGTTGGTTTTCCCACAAGGTTGGTTTTCCCACAAGGTTGGTTTTCCCGCAGGGTTGCTTTCCCCATGAGGTTGGTTTTCCCACAAGGTTTGTTTTCTCACAAGGTTTGTTTTCCCACTAGGTTGTTTTTCCCACTAGGTTGGTTTTCCCACAAGGTTTGTTTTCCCACAAGCTTTGTTTTCCCCCAAGGTTTGTTTTCCCACAAGGTTTGTTTTCCCACTGTGTTGGTTTTCCCAAAAGGTTCGCTTTCCCGAAAGGTTGGTTTTCCCACAAGGTTGGTTTTCCCGCAGTGTTGCTTTCCCCATAAGGTTGGTTTTCCCACAAGGTTTGTTTTCCCACAAGGTTTGTTTCCCCACAAGGTTTGTTTCCCCACAAGGTTTGTTTCCCCACAAGGTTTGTTTTCCCACAAGGATTGTTTTCTCACAAGGTTTGTTTTCCCACAAGGTTTGTTTCCCCACAAGGTTTGTTTCCCCACAAGGTTTGTTTTCCCACAAGGTTAGTTTTCCCACAAGGTTTGTTTCCCCACAAGGTTTGTTTCCCCACAAGGTTTGTTTTCCCACAAGGATTGTTTTCTCACAAGGTTTGTTTTCCCACTGTGTTGGTTTTTCCAAGAGGTTCGCTTTCCCGCAAGGTTCGCTTTCCCGCAAGGTTCGCTTTCCCGCAAGGTTGGTTTTCCCACAAGGTTTGTTTTCTCACAAGGTTTGTTTTCCCACTAGGTTTGTTTCCCCACAAGGTTTGTTTTCTCACAAGGTTTGTTTTCCCACAAGGTTTGTTTCCCCACAAGGTTTGTTTCCCCACAAGGTTTGTTTTCCCACAAGGATTGTTTTCTCACAAGGTTTGTTTTCCCACTGTGTTGGTTTTCCCAAGAGGTTCGCTTTCCCGCAAGGTTCGCTTTCCCGCAAGGTTGGTTTTCCCACAAGGTTTGTTTTCTCACAAGGTTTGTTTTCCCACTAGGTTTGTTTCCCCACAAGGTTTGTTTTCTCACAAGGTTTGTTTTCCCACAAGGTTTGTTTTCCCACAAGGTTTGTTTTCCCACAAGGTTTGTTTTGCAACAAGGTTGGTTTTCCAGAAAGGTTTGTTTCCCCACAAGGTTGGTTTTCCCACAAGGTTTGTTTTCCCGCAGGGTTTGTTTTCCCACAAGGTTAGTTTTCCCGCAAGGTTTGTTTTCCCACAAGGTTAGTTTTCCCACAAGGTTTGTTTCCCCACAAGGTTTGTTTCCCCACAAGGTTTGTTTTCCCGCAAGGATTGTTTTCTCACAAGGTTTGTTTTCCCACTGTGTTGGTTTTCCCAAAAGGTTCGCTTTCCCGCAAGGTTGGTTTTCCTACAAGGTTGGTTTTCCCGCAGGGTTTGTTTCCCCATAAGGTTGGTTTTCCCACAAGGTTTGTTTTCTCACAAGGTTTGTTTTCCCACTAGGTTGGTTTTCCCACAAGGTTTGTTTTCCCACAAGGTTTGTTTACCCACAAGGTTTGTTTTCCCCCAAGGTTGGTTTTCCCGCAAGGTTGGTTTTCCCGCAGGGTTTGTTTTCCCACAAGAATAGTTTTCCCGCAAGGTTTGTTTTCCCACAAGGTTGGTTTTCCCGAAAGGTTTGTTTCCCCACAAGGTTGGTTTTCCCACAAGGTTGGTTTTCCCGCAGGGTTTGTTTTCCCACAAGGTTAGTTTTCCCGCAAGGTTTGTTTCCCCACAAGGTTTGTTTTCCCACAAGGTTTGTTTTCCCACTGTGTTGGTTTTCCCAAAAGGTTCGCTTTCCCACAAGGTTGGTTTTCCCACAAGGTTGGTTTTCCAGCAGGGTTGCTTTCCCTATAAGGTTGGTTTTCCCACAAGGTTTGTTTTCTCACAAGGTTTGTTTTCCCACTAGGTTGTTTTTCCCACTAGGTTGGTTTTCCCACAAGGTTTGTTTTCCCACAAGCTTTGTTTTCCCCCAAGGTTGGTTTTCCCGCAGGGTTTGTTTTCCCACAAGGTTAGTTTTCCCGCAAGGTTTGTTTCTCCATCTCATTCAGTTTTGAATTCATGGCACATTTTATTTCCTAAAATTGATTCTACAAAATCCCTTGAAAGTATAAAAAAACAGCTGTCTCAAATTCTCATTAACAAGTTTAAGAATGGATAATTAACAGTTAGAGATTGGTTGTTTTTTATGTTTATTTGTGTGTTTTCCTCTAGTGATACTGGTTTTCAGTCACCCATCCTTCATTTTTGTTGTTGTTTTTGTTTGGAATGATTTCGCTTCGTGCTGGCGTTGTCGTGCGGTGATCTTTCTACTCAGCGTTGGGTCGATTTCATTTTATTGATTTTCTTTTATGGAAGGGTCTGAACCATTCGATGATTTTCTTCTCTCCGGTTCAAACCCTGAAATAATTGTAAGTGCAGAGTATTGTATTGTTAATGTTTATGTATTATATAAGGTAAGAATAAAAAAACCTTGAACCTTGAACCTTGAACCACAAGGTTTGTTTTCCCACAAGGTTTGTTTTCCCACAAGGTTTGTTTTCCCACTGTGTTGGTTTTCCCAAAAGGTTCGCTTTCCCACAAGGTTGGTTTTCCCATAAGGTTGGTTTTCCCGCAGGGTTGCTTTCCCCATAAGGTTGGTTTTCCCACAAGGTTTGTTTTCTCACAAGGTTTGTTTTCCCACTAGGTTGTTTTTCCCACTAGGTTGGGTTTCCGAAAAGGTTTGTTTTCCCACAAGCTTTGTTTTCCCCCAAGGTTGGTTTTCCCGCAAGGTTGGTTTACCCAAAAGGTTTGTTTTCCCACTGTGTTGGTTTTCCCAAAAGGTTCTCTTTCCCAAAAGGTTCGCTTTCCCGCAAGGTTGGTTTTCCCACAAGGTTTGTTTCCCCACAAGGTTTGTTTTCCCACAAGGTTTGTTTTCCCACAAGGTTGGTTTTTCCGAAAGGTTTGTTTCCCCACAAGGTTGGTTTTCCCACAAGGTTGGTTTTCCCGCAGGGTTTGTTTTCCCACAAGGTTAGTTTTCCCTTAAGGTTTGTTTCCCCACAAGGTTTGTTTTCCCACAAGGTTTGTTTTCCCACAAGGTTGGTTTTCCCGAAAGGTTTGTTTCCCCACAAGGTTGGTTTTCCCACAAGGTTGGTTTTCCCGCAGGGTTTGTTTTCCCACAAGGTTAGTTTTCCCGCAAGGTTTGTTTCCCCACAAGGTTTGTTTTCCCACAAGGTTTGTTTTCCCACTGTGTTGGTTTTCCCAAAAGGTTCGCTTTCCCACAAGGTTGGTTTTCCCACAAGGTTTGTTTTCCCACAAGGTTTGTTTTCCCCCAAGGTTGGTTTTCCCGCAAGGTTGGTTTTCCCACAAGGTTTGTTTTCCCACTGTGTTGGTTTTCCGAAAAGGTTTGTTTTCCCACAAGCTTTGTTTTCCCCCAAGGTTGGTTTTCCCGCAAGGTTGGTTTACCCAAAAGGTTTGTTTTCCCACTGTGTTGGTTTTCCCAAAAGGTTCTCTTTCCCAAAAGGTTCGCTTTCCCGCAAGGTTGGTTTTCCGAAAAGGTTTGTTTTCCCACAAGCTTTGTTTTCCCCCAAGGTTGGTTTTCCCGCAAGGTTGGTTTACCCAAAAGGTTTGTTTTCCCACTGTGTTGGTTTTCCCAAAAGGTTCTCTTTCCCAAAAGGTTCTCTTTCCCAAAAGGTTCGCTTTCCCGCAAGGTTGGTTTTCCCACAAGGTTTGTTTCCCCACAAGGTTTGTTTTCCCACAAGGTTCGCTTTCCCGCAAGGTTCGCTTTCCCGCAAGGTTGGTTTTCCCACAAGGTTTGTTTTCTCACAAGGTTTGTTTTCCCACTAGGTTTGTTTCCCCACAAGGTTTGTTTTCTCACAAGGTTTGTTTTCCCACAAGGTTTGTTTTCCCACAAGGTTTGTTTTCCCACAAGGTTTGTTTTGCAACAAGGTTGGTTTTCCAGAAAGGTTTGTTTCCTCACAAGGTTGGTTTTCCCACAAGGTTTGTTTTCCCGCAGGGTTTGTTTTCCCACAAGGTTAGTTTTCCCGCAAGGTTTGTTTTCCCACAAGGTTAGTTTTCCCACAAGGTTTGTTTCCCCACAAGGTTTGTTTCCCCACAAGGTTTGTTTTCCCACAAGGATTGTTTTCTCACAAGGTTTGTTTTCCCACTGTGTTGGTTTTCAAAAAAGGTTCACTTTCCCGCAAGGTTGGTTTTCCCACAAGGTTGGTTTTCCCGCAGGGTTTGTTTCCCCATAAGGTTGGTTTTCCCAAAAGGTTTGTTTTCTCACAAGGTTTGTTTTCCCACTAGGTTGGTTTTCCCACAAGGTTTGTTTTCCCACAAGGTTTGTTTACCCACAAGGTTTGTTTTCCCCCAAGGCTGGTTTTCCCGCAAGGTTGGTTTTCCCATAAGGTTGGTTTTCCCACAAGGTTGGTTTTCCTGCAAGGTTAGTTTTCCCACAAGGTCTGATTTCAATGTTTGTTTTCCCACAAGGTTGGTTTTCCCGAAAGGTTTGTTTCCCCACAAGGTTGGTTTTCCCACAAGGTTGGTTTACCCGCAGGGTTTGTTTTCCCACAAGGTTAGTTTTCCTGCAAGGTTTGTTTTCCCACAAGGTTGGTTTTCCCGAAAGGTTTGTTTCCCCACAAGGTTGGTTTTCCCACAAGGTTGGTTTTCCCGCAGGGTTTGTTTTCCCACAAGGTTAGTTTTCCCGCAAGGTTTGTTTCCCCACAAGGTTTGTTTTCCCACAAGGTTTGTTTTCCCACTGTGTTGGTTTTCCCAAAAGGTTCGCTTTCCCACAAGGTTGGTTTTCCCACAAGGTTGGTTTTCCCACAAGGTTGGTTTTCCCGCAGGTTTGCTTTCCCCATGAGGTTGGTTTTCCCACAAGGTTTGTTTTCTCACAAGGTTTGTTTTCCCACTAGGTTGTTTTTCCCACTAGGTTGGTTTTCCCACAAGGTTTGTTTTCCCACAAGCTTTGTTTTCCCCACAAGGTTTGTTTTCCCACAAGGTTTGTTTTCCCACTGTGTTGGTTTTCCCAAAAGGTTCGCTTTCCCACAAGGTTGGTTTTCCCACAAGGTTTGTTTTCCCACAAGGTTTGTTTTCCCCCAAGGTTGGTTTTCCCGCAAGGTTGGTTTTCCCACAAGGTTTGTTTTCCCACTGTGTTGGTTTCCGAAAAGGTTTGTTTTCCCACAAGCTTTGTTTTCCCCCAAGGTTGGTTTTCCCGCAAGGTTGGTTTACCCAAAAGGTTTGTTTTCTAACTGTGTTGGTTTTCCCAAAAGGTTCTCTTTCCCAAAAGGTTCGCTTTCCCGCAAGGTTGGTTTTCCGAAAAGGTTTGTTTTCCCACAAGCTTTGTTTTCCCCCAAGGTTGGTTTTCCCGCAAGGTTGGTTTACCCAAAAGGTTTGTTTTCCCACTGTGTTGGTTTTCCCAAAAGGTTCTCTTTCCCAAAAGGTTCTCTTTCCCAAAAGGTTCGCTTTCCCGCAAGGTTGGTTTTCCCACAAGGTTTGTTTCCCCACAAGGTTTGTTTTCCCACAAGGTTTGTTTTCCCACAAGGTTCGCTTTCCCGCAAGGTTGGTTTTCCCACAAGGTTTGTTTCCCCACAAGGTTTGTTTTCTCACAAGGTTTGTTTTCCCACTGTGTTGGTTTTCCCAAGAGGTTCGCTTTCCCGCAAGGTTCGCTTTCCCGCAAGGTTGGTTTTCCCACAAGGTTTGTTTTCTCACAAGGTTTGTTTTCCCACTAGGTTTGTTTCCCCACAAGGTTTGTTTTCTCACAAGGTTTGTTTTCCCACAAGGTTTGTTTTCCCACAAGGTTTGTTTTCCCACAAGGTTTGTTTTGCAACAAGGTTGGTTTTCCAGAAAGGTTTGTTTCCCCACAAGGTTGGTTTTCCCACAAGGTTTGTTTTCCCGCAGGGTTTGTTTTCCCACAAGGTTAGTTTTCCTGCAAGGTTTGTTTTCCCACAAGGTTAGTTTTCCCACAAGGTTTGTTTCCCCACAAGGTTTGTTTCCCCACAAGGTTTGTTTTCCCACAAGGATTGTTTTCTCACAAGGTTTGTTTTCCCACTGTGTTGGTTTTCCAAAAAGGTTCACTTTCCCGCAAGGTTGGTTTTCCCACAAGGTTGGTTTTCCCGCAGGGTTTGTTTCCCCATAAGGTTGGTTTTCCCAAAAGGTTTGTTTTCTCACAAGGTTTGTTTTCCCACTAGGTTGGTTTTCCCACAAGGTTTGTTTTCCCACAAGGTTTGTTTACCCACAAGGTTTGTTTTCCCCCAAGGCTGGTTTTCCCGCAAGGTTGGTTTTCCCATAAGGTTGGTTTTCCCACAAGGTTGGTTTTCCCGCAAGGTTAGTTTTCCCACAAGGTCTGATTTAACACAATGTTTGTTTTCCCACAAGGTTGGTTTTCCCGAAAGGTTTGTTTCCCCACAAGGTTGGTTTTCCCACAAGGTTGGTTTACCCGCAGGGTTTGTTTTCCCACAAGGTTAGTTTTCCCGCAAGGTTTGTTTTCCCACAAGGTTGGTTTTCCCGAAAGGTTTGTTTCCCCACAAGGTTGGTTTTCCCACAAGGTTGGTTTTCCCGCAGGGTTTGTTTTCCCACAAGGTTAGTTTTCCCGCAAGGTTTGTTTCCCCACAAGGTTTGTTTTCCCACAAGGTTTGTTTTCCCACTGTGTTGGTTTTCCCAAAAGGTTCGCTTTCCCACAAGGTTGGTATTCCCACAAGGTTGGTTTTCCCACAAGGTTGGTTTTCCCGCAGGGTTGCTTTCCCCATGAGGTTGGTTTTCCCACAAGGTTTGTTTTCTCACAAGGTTTGTTTTCCCACTAGGTTGTTTTTCCCACTAGGTTGGTTTTCCCACAAGGTTTGTTTTCCCACAAGCTTTGTTTTCCCCCAAGGTTTGTTTTCCCACAAGGTTTGTTTTCCCACTGTGTTGGTTTTCCCAAAAGGTTCGCTTTCCCGTAAGGTTGGTTTTCCCACAAGGTTGGTTTTCCCGCAGGGTTGCTTTCCCCATAAGGTTGGTTTTCCCACAAGGTTTGTTTTCCCACAAGGTTTGTTTCCCCACAAGGTTTGTTTCCCCACAAGGTTTGTTTCCCCACAAGGTTTGTTTACCCACAAGGATTGTTTTCTCACAAGGTTTGTTTTCCCACAAGGTTTGTTTCCCCACAAGGTTTGTTTCCCCACAAGGTTTGTTTTCCCACAAGGTTAGTTTTCCCACAAGGTTTGTTTCCCCACAAGGTTTGTTTCCCCACAAGGTTTGTTTTCCCACAAGGATTGTTTTCTCACAAGGTTTGTTTTCCCACTGTGTTGGTTTTTCCAAGAGGTTCGCTTTCCCACAAGGTTCGCTTTCCCGCAAGGTTGGTTTTCCCACAAGGTTTGTTTTCTCACAAGGATTGTTTTCTCACAAGGTTTGTTTTCCCACAAGGTTTGTTTTCCCACAAGGATTGTTTTCTCACAAGGTTTGTTTTCCCACTGTGTTGGTTTTTCCAAGAGGTTCGCTTTCCCACAAGGTTCGCTTTCCCGCAAGGTTGGTTTTCCCACAAGGTTTGTTTTCTCACAAGGTTTGTTTTCCCACTAGGTTGTTTTTCCCACTAGGTTGGTTTTCCCACAAGGTTTGTTTTCCCACAAGCTTTGTTTTCCCCCAAGGTTTGTTTTCCCACAAGGTTTGTTTTCCCACTGTGTTGGTTTTCCCAAAAGGTTCGCTTTCCCGAAAGGTTGGTTTTCCCACAAGGTTGGTTTTCCCGCAGGGTTGCTTTCCCCATAAGGTTGGTTTTCCCACAAGGTTTGTTTTCCCACAAGGTTTGTTTCCCCACAAGGTTTGTTTCCCCACAAGGTTTGTTTCCCCACAAGGTTTGTTTACCCACAAGGATTGTTTTCTCACAAGGTTTGTTTTCCCACAAGGTTTGTTTCCCCACAAGGTTTGTTTCCCCACAAGGTTTGTTTTCCCACAAGGTTAGTTTTCCCACAAGGTTTGTTTCCCCACAAGGTTTGTTTCCCCACAAGGTTTGTTTTCCCACAAGGATTGTTTTCTCACAAGGTTTGTTTTCCCACTGTGTTGGTTTTTCCAAGAGGTTCGCTTTCCCACAAGGTTCGCTTTCCCGCAAGGTTGGTTTTCCCACAAGGTTTGTTTTCTCACAAGGTTTGTTTTCCCACAAGCTTTGTTTTCCCCCAAGGTTTGTTTTCCCACAAGGTTTGTTTTCCCACTGTGTTGGTTTTCCCAAAAGGTTCGCTTTCCCGAAAGGTTGGTTTTCCCACAAGGTTGGTTTTCCCGCAGGGTTGCTTTCCCCATAAGGTTGGTTTTCCCACAAGGTTTGTTTTCCCACAAGGTTTGTTTCCCCACAAGGTTTGTTTCCCCACAAGGTTTGTTTCCCCACAAGGTTTGTTTACCCACAAGGATTGTTTTCTCACAAGGTTTGTTTTCCCACAAGGTTTGTTTCCCCACAAGGTTTGTTTCCCCACAAGGTTTGTTTTCCCACAAGGTTAGTTTTCCCACAAGGTTTGTTTCCCCACAAGGTTTGTTTCCCCACAAGGTTTGTTTTCCCACAAGGATTGTTTTCTCACAAGGTTTGTTTTCCCACTGTGTTGGTTTTTCCAAGAGGTTCGCTTTCCCACAAGGTTCGCTTTCCCGCAAGGTTGGTTTTCCCACAAGGTTTGTTTTCTCACAAGGTTTGTTTTCCCACTAGGTTTGTTTCCCCACAAGGTTTGTTTTCTCACAAGGTTTGTTTTCCCACAAGGTTTGTTTCCCCACAAGGTTTGTTTCCCCACAAGGTTTGTTTTCCCACAAGGATTGTTTTCTCACAAGGTTTGTTTTCCCACTGTGTTGGTTTTCCCAAGAGGTTCGCTTTCCCGCAAGGTTCGCTTTCCCGCAAGGTTGGTTTTCCCACAAGGTTTGTTTTCTCACAAGGTTTGTTTTCCCACTAGGTTTGTTTCCCCACAAGGTTTGTTTTCTCACAAGGTTTGTTTTCCCACAAGGTTTGTTTTCCCACAAGGTTTGTTTTCCCACAAGGTTTGTTTTGCAACAAGGTTGGTTTTCCAGAAAGGTTTGTTTCCCCACAAGGTTGGTTTTCCCACAAGGTTTGTTTTCCCGCAGGGTTTGTTTTCCCACAAGGTTAGTTTTCCCGCAAGGTTTGTTTTCCCACAAGGTTAGTTTTCCCACAAGGTTTGTTTCCCCACAAGGTTTGTTTCCCCACAAGGTTTGTTTTCCCGCAAGGATTGTTTTCTCACAAGGTTTGTTTTCCCACTGTGTTGGTTTTCCCAAAAGGTTCGCTTTCCCGCAAGGTTGGTTTTCCTACAAGGTTGGTTTTCCCGCAGGGTTTGTTTCCCCATAAGGTTGGTTTTCCCACAAGGTTTGTTTTCTCACAAGGTTTGTTTTCCCACTAGGTTGGTTTTCCCACAAGGTTTGTTTTCCCACAAGGTTTGTTTACCCACAAGGTTTGTTTTCCCCCAAGGTTGGTTTTCCCGCAAGGTTGGTTTTCCCGCAGGGTTTGTTTTCCCACAAGAATAGTTTTCCCGCAAGGTTTGTTTTCCCACAAGGTTGGTTTTCCCGAAAGGTTTGTTTCCCCACAAGGTTGGTTTTCCCACAAGGTTGGTTTTCCCGCAGGGTTTGTTTTCCCACAAGGTTAGTTTTCCCGCAAGGTTTGTTTCCCCACAAGGTTTGTTTTCCCACAAGGTTTGTTTTCCCACTGTGTTGGTTTTCCCAAAAGGTTCGCTTTCCCACAAGGTTGGTTTTCCCACAAGGTTGGTTTTCCCACAAGGTTGGTTTTCCAGCAGGGTTGCTTTCCCTATAAGGTTGGTTTTCCCACAAGGTTTGTTTTCTCACAAGGTTTGTTTTCCCACTAGGTTGTTTTTCCCACTAGGTTGGTTTTCCCACAAGGTTTGTTTTCCCACAAGCTTTGTTTTCCCCCAAGGTTGGTTTTCCCGCAGGGTTTGTTTTCCCACAAGGTTAGTTTTCCCGCAAGGTTTGTTTCTCCATCTTATTCAGTTTTGAATTCATGGCAAATTTTATTTCCTAAAATTGATTCTACAAAATCCCTTGAAAGTATAAAAAAACAGCTGTCTCAAATTCTCATTAACAAGTTTAAAAATGGATAATTAACAGTTAGAGATTGGTTGTTTTTTATGTTTATTTGTGTGTTTTCCTCTAGTGATACTGGTTTTCAGTCACCCATCCTTCATTTTTGTTGTTGTTTTTGTTTGGAATGATTTCGCTTCGTGCTGGCGTTGTCGTGCGGTGATCTTTCTACTCAGCGTTGGGTCGATTTCATTTTATTGATTTTCTTTTATGGAAGGGTCTGAACCATTCGATGATTTTCTTCTCTCCGGTTCAAACCCTGAAATAATTTTTTGGTTTTCCAAGGTTGGTTTTCCCACAAGGTTGGTTTTCCCGCAGGGTTTGTTTCCCCATAAGGTTGGTTTTCCCAAAAGGTTTGTTTTCTCACAAGGTTTGTTTTCCCACAAGGTTGGTTTTCCCACAAGGTTGTTTTCCCACAAGGTTTGTTTTCCCACAAGGTTTGTTTTCCCACAAGGTTTGTTTTCCCGCAAGGTTGGTTTTCCCACTAAGGTTGGTTTTCCCACAAGGTTGGTTTTCCTGCAAGGTTAGTTTTCCCACAAGGTCTGATTTTCCCGCAATGTTTGTTTTCCCACAAGGTTGGTTTTCCCGAAAGTGTTTGTTTTCCCACAAGGTTGGTTTTCCCGCAAGGTTGGTTTACCCGCAGGGTTTGTTTTCCCACAAGGTTAGTTTTCCTGCAAGGTTTGTTTTCCCACAAGGTTGGTTTTCCCGAAAGGTTTGTTTCCCCACAAGGTTGGTTTTCCCACAAGGTTGGTTTTCCCGCAGGGTTTGTTTTCCCACAAGGTTAGTTTTCCCGCAAGGTTTGTTTCCCCACAAGGTTTGTTTTCCCACAAGGTTTGTTTTCCCACAAGTGTTGGTTTTCCCAAAAGGTTCGCTTTCCCCACAAGGTT
>JAKZAP010000165.1:0-79240 GCA_023053575.1 Branchinecta lynchi | reverse complement strand
TCTCACAAGGTTTGTTTTCCCACTAGGTTGTTTTTCCCACTAGGTTGGTTTTCCCACAAGGTTTGTTTTCCCACAAGCTTTGTTTTCCCCCAAGGTTGGTTTTCCCGCAGGGTTTGTTTTCCCACAAGGTTAGTTTTCCCGCAAGGTTTGTTTCCCCACAAGGTTTGTTTTCCCACAAGGTTTGTTTTCCCACAAGATTGGTTTTCCCACAAGGTTGGTTTTCCCACAAGGTTGGTTTTCCCGCAGGGTTGCTTTCCCCATAAGGTTGGTTTTCCCACAAGGTTGATTTTCCCACAAGGTTTGTTTTCTCACAAGGTTTGTTTTCCCACTAGGTTGTTTTTCCCACTAGGTTGGTTTTCCCACAAGGTTTGTTTTCCCACAAGCTTTGTTTTCCCCCAAGGTTGGTTTTCCCGCAGGGTTTGTTTTCCCACAAGGTTAGTTTTCCCGCAAGGTTTGTTTCCCCACAAGGTTTGTTTTCCCACAAGGTTTGTTTTCCCACAAGGTTGGTTTTCCCACAAGGTTGGTTTTCCCACAAGGTTGGTTTTCCCGCAGGGTTGCTTTCCCCATAAGGTTGGTTTTCCCACAAGGTTTGTTTTCTCACAAGGTTTGTTTTCCCACTAGGTTGTTTTTCCCACTAGGTTGGTTTTCCCCCAAGTTTGTTTTTCCCACTAGGTTGGTTTTCCCACAAGGTTTGTTTTCCCACAAGCTTTGTTTTCCCCCAAGGTTGGTTTTCCCGCAAGGTTAGTTTACCCACAAGGTTTGTTTTCCCACTGTGTTGGTTTTCCCAAAAGGTTCGCTTTCCCGCAAGGTTGGTTTTCCCACAAGGTTTGTTTCCCCACAAGGTTTGTTTTCCCACAAGGTTTGTTTTCCCACAAGGTTGGTTTTCCCGAAAGGTTTGTTTCCCCACAAGGTTGGTTTTCCCACAAGGTTGGTTTTCCCGCAGGGTTTGTTTTCCCACAAGGTTAGTTTTCCCGCAAGGTTTGTTTCCCCACAAGGTTTGTTTTCCCACAAGGTTTGTTTTCCCACTGTGTTGGTTTTCCCAAAAGGTTCGCTTTCCCAAAAGGTTGGTTTTCCCACAAGGTTGGTTTTCCCACAAGGTTGGTTTTCCCGCAGGGTTGCTTTCCCCATAAGGTTGGTTTTCCCAAAAGGTTCGCTTTCCCGCAAGGCTGGTTTTCCCACAAGGTTTGTTTCCCCACAATGTTTGTTTTCTCACAAGGTTTGTTTTCCCACAAGGTTGGTTTTCCCGAAAGGTTTGTTTCCCCACAAGGTTGGTTTTCCCACAAGGCTGGTTTTCCCGCAGGGTTTGTTTTCCCACAAGGTTAGTTTTCCCGCAAGGTTTGTTTTCCCACAAGGTTAGTTTTCCCACAAGGTTTGTTTCCCCACAAGGTTTGTTTCCCCACAAGGTTTGTTTTCCCACAAGGATTGTTTTCTCACAAGGTTTGTTTTCCCACTGTGTTGGTTTTCCCAAGAGGTTCGCTTTCCCGCAAGGTTCGCTTTCCCGCAAGGTTGATTTTCCCACAAGGTTTGTTTTCTCACAAGGTTTGTGTTCCCACTAGGTTTGTTTCCCCACAAGGTTTGTTTTCTCAAAAGGTTTGTTTTCCCACAAGGTTTGTTTTCCCACAAGGTTTGTTTTCCCACAAGGTTTGTTTTGCCACAAGGCTGGTTTTCCAGAAAGGTTTGTTTCCCCACAAGGTTGGTTTTCCCACAAGGTTTGTTTTCCCGCAGGGTTTGTTTTCCCACAAGGTTAGTTTTCCCGCAAGGTTTGTTTTCCCACTGTGTTGGTTTTCCCAAAAGGTTCGCTTTCCCACAAGGTTGGTTTTCCCACAAAGGTTGGTTTTCCCGCAGGGTTGCTTTCCCCATAAGGTTGGTTTTCCAACAAGGTTTGTTTTCTCACAAGGTTTGTTTTCCCACTAGGTTGTTTTTCCCACTAGGTTGGTTTTCCCACAAGGTTTGTTTTCCCACAAGCTTTGTTTTCCCCCAAGGTTGGTTTTCCCGCAAGGTTGGTTTTCCCACAAGGTTTGTTTTCCCACTGTGTTGGTTTCCCCACTAGGTTGGTTTTCCCACAAGGTTTGTTTTCCCACAAGCTTTGTTTTCCCCCAAGGTTGGTTTTCCCGCAAGGTTTGTTTTCCCACAATGTTTGTTTTCCCACTGTGTTGGTTTTCCCAAAAGGTTCGCTTTCCCGCAAGGTTTGTTTCCCCACAAAGTTTGTTTTCCCATAAGGTTTTTTTTCCCACAAGGTTTGTTTTCCCACAAGGTTTGTTTTCCCACAAGGTTTGTTTTCCCACAAGGTTGGTTTTCCCGCAAGGTTTCCCCCTTATGGGAAAACAAACCTTGTGGGGAAACAAACCTTGTGGGAAAACCAACCTTGCGGGAAAGCGAACCTTTGGGGAAAACCAACACAGTGGGAAAACAAACCGTGTGGGAAAACCAACCTTGCGGGAAAACCAACCTTGGGGGAAAACAAAGCTTGTGGGAAAACAAACCTTGTGGGAAAACCAACCTAGTGGGAAAAACAACCTAGTGGGAAAACAAAACTTGTGAGAAAACAAACCTTGTGGGAAAACCAACCTTATGGTGAAAGCAACCCTGCGGGAAAACCAACCTTGTGGGAAAACCAACCTTGTGGGAAAGCGAACCTTTTGGGAAAACCAACACAGTGGGAAAACAAACCTTGTGGGAAAACCAACCTTGCGGGAAAACCAACCTTGGGGGAAAACAAACCTTGTGGGAAAACAAACCTTGTGGGAAAACAAACCTTGCGGGGAAACAAACCTTGTGGGGAAACAAACCTTGTGGGAAAACTAACCTTGTGGGAAAACAAACCTTGCGGGAAAACTAACCTTGTGGGAAAACAAACCCTGCGTGAAAACCAACCTTGTGGGAAAACCAACCTTGTGGGGAAACAAACCTTTCGGGAAAACCAACCTTGTGGGAAAACCAACCTTGTGGGAAAGCGAACCTTTTGGGAAAACCAACACAGTGGGAAAACAAACCTTGTGGGAAAACCAACCTTGCGGGAAAACCAACCTTGTGGGAAAACAAACCTTGTGGGAAAACAAACCTTGTGGGAAAACAAACCTTGTGGGAAAACAAACCTTATGGGAAAACAAACCTTGTGGGGAAACAAACCTTGTGGGAAAACCAACCTTGCGGGAAAGCGAACCTTTTGGGAAAACCAACACAGTGGGAAAACAAACCTTGTGGGAAAACCAACCTTGCGGGAAAACCAACCTTGGGGGAAAAAAAAGCTTGTGGGAAAACAAACCTTGTGGGAAAACCAACCTAGTGGGAAAAACAACCTAGTGGGAAAACAAACCTTGTGAGAAAACAAACCTTGTGGGAAAACCAACCTTATGAGGAAAGCAGCCCTGCGGGAAAACCAACCTTGTGGGAAAACCAACCTTTTTGAAAGCGAACCTTTTGGGAAAACCAACACAGTGGGAAAACAAACCTTGTGGGAAAACCAGCCTTGCGGGAAAGCGAACAACCCTGCAGCCCTGAAAGGCAGCCCTGAGAAGCAACCCTGCGGGAAAACCAACCTTGTGGGAAAACCAACCTTGTGGGAAAGCGAACCTTTTGGGAAAACCAACACAGTGGGAAAACAAGCCTTGTGGGAAAACCAACCTTGCGGGAAAACCAACCTTGTGGGAAAACAAACCTTGTGGGAAAACAAACCTTGTGGGAAAACAAACCTTGTGGGAAAAAAAACCTTATGGGAAAACAAACCTTGTGGGGAAACAAACCTTGCGGGAAAGCGAACCTTTTGGGAAAACCAACAAAGTGGGAAAACAAACATTGTGGGAAAACCAACCTTGCGGGAAAACCAACCTTGGGGGAAAACAAAGCTTGTGGGAAAACAAACCTTGTGGGAAAACCAACCTAGTGGGGAAACCAACACAGTGGGAACACAAACCTTGTGGGAAAACCAACCTTGTGGGAAAACCAACCTAGTGGGAAAAACAACCTAGTGGGAAAACAAACCTTGTGAGAAAACAAACCTTGTTGGAAAACCAACCTTATGGGGAAAGCAACCCTGTGGGAAAACCAACCTTTGTTGGAAAACCAACCTTGTGGGAAAGCAAACCTTTTGGGAAAACCAACACAGTGGGAAAACAAACCTTGTGGGAAAACCAACCTTGCGGGAAAACCAACCTTGGGGGAAAACAAACCTTGTGGGAAAACAAACCTTGTGGGGAAACAAACCTAGTGGGAAAACAATCCTTGTGGGAAAACGAACCTTGTGGGGAAACAAACCTTGCGGGAAAACTAACCTTGTGGGAAAACAAACCCTGCGGGAATACCAACCTTGTGGGAAAACCAACCTTGTGGGGAAACAAACCTTTCGGGAAAACCAACCTTGTGGGAAAACAAACCTTGTGGGAAAACAAACCTTGTGGGAAAACAAACCTTGTGGGAAAACAAACCTTGTGAGAAAACAAACCTTGTGGGGAAACATACCTAGTGGGAAAACAAACCTTGTGAGAAAACAAACCTTGTTGGAAAACCAACCTTATGGGAAAACAAACCTAGTGGGGAAACAAACCTTTCGGGAAAACTAACCTTGTGGGAAAACAAACCCTGCGGGAAAACCAACCTTGTGGGAAAACAGACCTTGTGGGAAAACAAACCTTGTGGGAAAACAAACCTTGTGAGAAAACAAACCTTGTGGGAAAACCAACCTTATGGGGAAACAAACCCTGCGGGAAAACCAACCTTGTGGGAAAACCAACCTTGCGGGAAAGCGAACCTTTTGGGAAAACCAACACAGTGGGAAAACAAACCTTATGGGGAAAGCAACCCTGCGGGAAAACCAACCTTGTGGGAAAACCAACCTTGTGGGAAAGCGAACCTTTTTGGAAAACCAACACAGTCACAAAACAAACCTTGTGGGAAAACCAACCTTGCGGGAAAACCAACCTTGTGGGAAAACAAACCTTGTGGGAAAACAAATCTTGTGAGAAAACAAACCTTGTGGGAAAACCAACCTTATGGGGAAAGCAACCCTGCGGGAAAACCAATCTTGTGGGAAAACCAACCTTGTGGGAAAGCAAACCTTTTGGGAAAACCAACACAGTGGGAAAACAAACCTTGTGGGAAAACCAACCTTGCGGGAAAACCAACCTTGGGGGAAAACAAACCTTGTGGGGAAAGCAACCCTGCGGGAAAACCAACCTTGTGGGAAAACCAACCTAGTGGGAAACCAACCTTTTGGGAAAGCGAACCTTTTGGGAAAACCAACACAGTGGGAAAACAAACCTTGTGGGAAAACAAACCTTGTGGGGAAACAAACCTTGCGGGAAAACTAACCTTGTGGGAAAACAAACCCTGCGGGAAAACCAACCTTGTGGGAAAACCAACCTTGTGGGGAAACAAACCTTTCGGTAAAACCAACCTTGTGGGAAAACAAACCTTGTGGGAAAACAGACCTTGTGGGGAAACAAACCTTGTGGGAAAACCAACCTTGCGGGAAAGCGAACCTTTCGGGAAAACCAACACAGTGGGAAAACAAACCTTGTGGGTAAACCAACCTTGCGGGAAAACCAACCTTGGGGGAAACCAAAGCTTGTGGGAAAACAAACCTTGTGGGAAAACCAACCTAGTGGGAAAAACAACCTTGGGGGAAAACAAAGCTTGTGGGAAAACAAACCTTGTGGGAAAACCAACCTAGTGTGAAAAACAACCTAGTGGGAAAACAAACCTTGTGAGAAAACAAACCTTGTGGGAAAACCAACCTTATGGGGAAAGCAACCCTGCGGGAAAACCAACCTTGTGGGAAAACCAACCTTGTGGGAAAACCAACCTTGTGGGAAAACCAACCTTGTGGGAAAGCGAACCTTTTGGGAAAACCAACACAGTGGGAAAACAAACCTTGTGGGAAAACAATCCTTGTGGGGAAACAAACCTTGCGGGAAAACTAACCTTGTGGGAAAACAAACCCTGCGGGAAAACCAACCTTGGGGGAAAACCAACCTTGCGGGAAAGCGAACCTTTTGGGAAAACCAACACAGTGGGAAAACAAACCTTGTGGGAAAACCAACCTTGCGGGAAAACCAACCTTGGGGGAAAACAAACCTTGTGGGAAAACAAACCTTGTGGGGAAACAAACCTAGTGGGAAAACAAACCTTGTGAGAAAACAATCCTTGTGGGAAAACAAACCTTGTGGGGAAACAAACCTTGCGGGAAAACTAACCTTGTGGGAAAACAAACCCTGCGGGAAAACCAACCTTGTCGGAAAACCAACCTTGTGGGGAAACAAACCTTTCGGGAAAACCAACCTTGTGGGAAAACAAACCTTGTGGGAAAACAAACCTTGTGGGGAAACAAACCTTGTGGGGAAACAAACCTTGTGGGAAAACCAACCTTGCGGGAAAGCGAACCTTTTGGGAAAACCAACAAAGTGGGAAAACAAACCTTGTGGGAAAACCAACCTTGCGGGAAAACCAACCTTGGGGGAAAACAAAGCTTGTGGGAAAACAAACCTTGTGGGAAAGCGAACCTTGCGGGAAAGCGAACCTTTTGGGAAAACCAACACAGTGGGAAAACAAACCTTGTGAGAAAACAATCCTTGTGGGAAAACAATCCTTGTGGGGAAACAAACCTTGTGGGGAAACAAACCTTGTGGGAAAACTAACCTTGTGGGAAAACAAACCTTGCGGGAAAACTAACCTTGTGGGAAATCAAACCCTGCGGGAAAACCAGCCTTGTGGGAAAACCAACCTTGTGGGGAAACAAACCTTTCGGGAAAACCAACCTTGTGGGAAAACAAACCATGTGAGAAAACAAACATTGTGGGGAAACAAACCTTGTGGGAAAACCAGCCTTGCGGGAAAGCGAACCTTTTGGGAAAACCAACACAGTGGGAAAACAAACCTTGTGGGAAAACCAACCTAGCGGGAAAACCAACCTTGGGGGAAAACAAAGCTTGTGGGAAAACAAACCTTTTCGGAAAACCAACCTAGTGGGAAAAACAACCTAGTGGGAAAACAAACCTTGTGAGAAAACAAACCTTGTGGGAAAACCAACCTTATGGGGAAAGCAACCCTGCTGGAAAACCAACCTTGTGGGAAAACCAACCTTGTGGGAAAACGAACCTTGTGGGAAAGCGAACCTTTTGGGAAAACCAACACAGTGGGAAAACAAACCTTGTGGGAAAACCAACCTTGCGGGAAAACCAACCTTGGGGGAAAAGAAACCTTGTGGGGAAACAAACCTAGTGGGAAAACAAAATTTGTGAGAAAACAATCCTTGTGGGAAAACAAACCTTGTGGGGAAACAAACCTTGCGGGAAAACTAACCTTGTGGGAAAACAAACCCTGCGGGAAAACCAACCTTGTGGGAAAACCAACCTTGTGGGGAAACAAACTTTTCGGGAAAACCAACCTTGTGGGAAAACAAACCTTGTGGGAAAACAAACCTTGTGGGGAAACAAACCTTGTGGGAAAACCAACCTTGCGGGAAAGCGAACCTTTTGGGAAAACCAACAAAGTGGGAAAACAAACCTTGTGGGAAAACCAACCTTGCGGGAAAACCAACCTTGGGGGAAAACAAAGCTTGTGGGAAAACAAACCTTGTGGGAAGACCAACCTAGTGGGAAACACAACCTAGTGGGAAAACAAACCTTATGGGGAAAGCAACCCTGCGGGAAAACCAACCTTGTGGGAAAACCAACCTTGTGGGAAAACCAACCTTGTGGGAAAGCGAACCTTTTGGGAAAACCAATACAGTGGGAAAACAAACCTTGTGGGAAAACCAACCTTGCGGGAAAACCAACCTTGTGGGGAAACAAACCTTTCGGGAAAACCAACCTTGTGGGAAAACAAACCTTGTGGGAAAACAAACCTTGTGGGGAAACAAACCTTGTGGGGAAACAAACCTTGTGGGAAAACTAACCTTGTGGGAAAACAAACCTTGTGGGAAAACCAACCTTGTGGGAAAGCGAACCTTTTGGGAAAACCAACACAGTGGGAAAACAAACCTTGTGGGAAAACAAACCTTGTGGGGAAACAAACCTTGCGGGAAAACTAACCTTGTGGGAAAACAAACCCTGCGGGAAAACCAACCTTGTGGGAAAACCAACCTTGTGGGGAAACAAACCTTTCGGGAAAACCAACCTTGTGGGAAAACAAACCTTGTGGGAAAACAAACCTTGTGGGGAAACAAACCTTAAGGGAAAACTAACCTTGTGGGAAAACAAACCCTGCGGGAAAACCAACCTTGTGGGAAAACCAACCTTGTGGGGAAACAAACCTTTCGGAAAAACCAACCTTGTGGGAAAACAAACCTTGTGGGAAAACAAACCTTGTGGGGAAACAAACCTTGTGGGAAAACCAACCTTGCGGGAAAGCGAACCTTTTGGGAAAGAGAACCTTTTGGGAAAGAGATCCTTTTGGGAAAACCAACACAGTGGGAAAACAAACCTTGTGGGGAAACAAACCTTGTGGGGAAACAAACCTTGTGGGAAAACTAACCTTGTGGGAAAAAAAACCTTGCGGGAAAACTAACCTTGTGGGAAAACAAACCCTGCGGGAAAACAAACCTTGTGGGAAAACCAACCTTGTGGGGAAACAAACCTTTCTGGAAAACCAACCTTGTGGCAAAACAAACCTTGTGGGAAAACAAACCTTGTGGGAAAACAAACCTTGTGGGAAAACAAACCTTGTGAGAAAACAAACCTTGTGGGGAAACAAACCTAGTGGGAACACAAACCTTGTGAGAAAACAAACCTTGTGGGAAAACCAACCTTGCGGGAAAGCGAACCTTGCGGGAAAGCGAACCTCTTGGGAAAACCAACACAGTGGGAAAACAAACCTTGTGACAAAACGATCCTTGTGGGAAAACAAACCTTGTGGGGAAACAAACCTTGTTGGAAAACTAACCTTGTGGGAAAACAAACCTTGCGGGAAAACTAACCTTGTGGGAAAACAAACCCTGCGGGAAAACCAGCCTTGTGGGAAAACCAACCTTGTGGGGAAACAAACCTTTCGGGAAAACCAACCTTGTGGGAAAACAAACCTTGTGAGAAAACAAACATTGTGGGGAAACAAACCTTGTGGGAAAACCCGCCTTGCGGGAAAGCGAACCTTTTGGGAAAACCAACCTTATGGGGAAAGCAACCCTGCGGGAAAACCAACCTTGTGGGAAAACCAACCTTGTGGGAAAACCAACCTTTTGGGAAAGCGAACCTTTTGGGAAAACCAACACAGTGGGAAAACAAACCTTGTGGGAAAACAAACCTTGTGGGGAAACAAACCTTGCGGGAAAACTAAACTTGTGGGAAAACAAACCCTGCGGGAAAGCCAACCTTGTGGGAAAACCAACCTTGTGGGGAAACAAACCTTTCGGTAAAACCAACCTTGTGGGAAAACAAACCTTGTGGGAAAACAGACCTTGTGGGGAAACAAACCTTGTGGGAAAACCAACCTTGCGGGAAAGCGAACCTTTCGGGAAAACCAACACAGTGGGAAAACAAACCTTGCGGGTAAACCAACCTTGCGGGAAAACCAACCTTGGGGGAAAACAAAGCTTGTGGGAAAACAAACCTTGTGGGAAAACCAACCTAGTGGGAAAAACAACCTTGGGGGAAAACAAAGCTTGTGGGAAAACAAACCTTGTGGGAAAACCAACCTAGTGTGAAAAACAACCTAGTGGGAAAACAAACCTTGTGAGAAAACAAACCTTGTGGGAAAACCAACCTTATGGGGAAAGCAACCCTGCGGGAAAACCAACCTTGTGGGAAAACCAACCTTGTGGGAAAACCAACCTTGTGGGAAAGCGAACCTTTTGGGAAAACCAACACAGTGGGAAAACAAACCTTGTGGGAAAACAAACCTTGTGGGGAAACAAACCTTGCGGGAAAACTAACCTTGTGGGAAAACAAACCCTGCGGGAAAACCAACCTTGGGGGAAAACCAACTTTGCGGGAAAGCGAACCTTTTGGGAAAACCAACACAGTGGGAAAACAAACCTTGTGGGAAAACCAACCTTGCGGGAAAACCAACCTTGGGGGAAAACAAACCTTGTGGGAAAACAAACCTTGTGGGGAAACAAACCTAGTGGGAAAACAAACCTTGTGAGAAAACAATCCTTGTGGGAAAACAAACCTTGTGGGGAAACAAACCTTGCGGGAAAACTAACCTTGTGGGAAAACAAACCCTGCGGGAAAACCAACCTTGTGGGAAAACAAACCTTGTGGGAAAACAAACCTTGTGGGGAAACAAACCTTGTGGGAAAACCAACCTTGTGGGAAAGCGAACCTTTTGGGAAAACCAACAAAGTGGGAAAACAAACCTTGTGGGAAAACCAACCTTGCGGGAAAACCAACCTTGGGGGAAAACAAAGCTTGTGGGAAAACAAACCTTGTGGGAAAGTGAACCTTGCGGGAAAGCGAACCTTTCGGGAAAACCAACACAGTGGGAAAACAAACCTTGTGAGAAAACAATCCTTGTGGGAAAACAAACCTTGTGGGGAAACAAACCTTGTGGGGAAACAATCCTTGTGGGAAAACTAACCTTGTGGGAAAACAAACCTTGCGGGAAAACTAACCTTGTGGGAAAACAAACCCTGCGGGAAAACCAGCCTTGTGGGAAAACCAACCTTGTGGGGAAACAAACCTTTCGGGAAAACCAACCTTGTGGGAAAACAAACCATGTGAGAAAACAAACATTGTGGGGAAACAAACCTTGTGGGAAAACCAGCCTTGCGGGAAAGCGAACCTTTTGGGAAAACCAACACAGTGGGAAAACAAACCTTGTGGGAAAACCAACCTTGCGGGAAAACCAACCTTGGGGGAAAACAAAGCTTGTGGGAAAACAAACCTTTTCGGAAAACCAACCTAGTGGGAAAAACAAACTAGTGGGAAAACAAACCTTGTGAGAAAACAAACCTTGTGGGAAAACCAACCTTATGGGGAAAGCAACCCTGCGGGAAAACCAACCTTGTGGGAAAACCAACCTTGTGGGAAAACGAACCTTGTGGGAAAGCGAACCTTTTGGGAAAACCAACACAGTGGGAAAACAAACCTTGTGGGAAAACCAACCTTGCGGGAAAACCAACCTTGGGGGAAAACAAACCTTGTGGGAAAACAAACCTTGTGGGGAAACAAACCTAGTGGGAAAACAAAATTTGTGAGAAAACAATCCTTGTGGGAAAACAAACCTTGTGGGGAAACAAACCTTGCGGGAAAACTAACCTTGTGGGAAAACAAACCCTGCGGGAAAACCAACCTTGTGGGAAAACCAACCTTGTGGGGAAACAAACCTTTCGGGAAAACCAACCTTGTGGGAAAAAAAACCTTGTGGGAAAACAAACCTTGTGGGGAAACAAACCTTGTGGAAAAACCAACCTTGCGGGAAAGCGAACCTTTTGGGAAAACCAACAAAGTGGGAAAACAAACCTTGTGGGAAAACCAACCTTGCGGGAAAACCAACCTTGGGGGAAAACAAAGCTTGTGGGAAAACAAACCTTGTGGGAAGACCAACCTAGTGGGAAACACAACCTAGTGGGAAAACAAACCTTATGGGGAAAGCAACCCTGCGGGAAAACCAACCTTGTGGGAAAACCAACCTTGTGGGAAAGCGAACCTTTTGGGAAAACCAACACAGTGGGAAAACAAACCTTGTGGGAAAACCAACCTTGCGGGAAAACCAACCTTGTGGGGAAACAAACCTTTCGGGAAAACCAACCTTGTGGGAAAACAAACCTTGTGGGAAAACAAACCTTGTGGGAAAACAAACCTTGTGGGGAAACAAACCTTGTGGGGAAACAAACCTTGTGGGAAAACTAACCTTGTGGGAAAACAAACCTTGTGGGAAAACCAACCTTGTGGGAAAGTGAACCTTTTGGGAAAACCAACACAGTGGGAAAACAAACCTTGTGGGAAAACAAACCTTGTGGGGAAACAAACCTTGCGGGAAAACTAACCTTGTGGGAAAACAAACCCTGCGGGAAAACCAACCTTGTGGGAAAACCAACCTTGTGGGGAAACAAACCTTTCGGGAAAACCAACCTTGTGGGAAAACAAACCTTGTGGGAAAACAAACCTTGTGGGGAAACAAACCTTAAGGGAAAACTAACCTTGTGGGAAAACAAACCCTGCGGGAAAACCAACCTTGTGGGAAAATCAACCTTGTGGGGAAACAAACCTTTCGGAAAAACCAACCTTGTGGGAAAACAAACCTTGTGGGAAAACAAACCTTGTGGGGAAACAAACCTTGTGGGAAAACCAACCTTGCGGGAAAGCGAACCTTTTGGGAAAGAGAACCTTTTGGGAAAACCAACACAGTGGGAAAACAAACCTTGTGGGAAAACAAACCTTGTGGGGAAACAAAACTTTCGGGAAAACCAACCTTGTGGGAAAACAAACCTTGTGGGAAAACAAACCTTGTGGGGAAACAAACCTTGTGGAAAAACCAACCTTGCGGGAAAGCGAACCTTTTGGGAAAACCAACAAAGTGGGAAAACAAACCTTGTGGGAAAACCAACTTTGCGGGAAAACCAACCTTGGGGGAAAACAAAGCTTGTGGGAAAACAAACCTTGTGGGAAGACCAACCTAGTGGGAAACACAACCTAGTGGGAAAACAAACCTTATGGGGAAAGCAACCCTGCGGGAAAACCAACCTTGTGGGAAAACCAACCTTGTGGGAAAGCGAACCTTTTGGGAAAACCAACACAGTGGGAAAACAAACCTTGTGGGAAAACCAACCTTGCGGGAAAACCAACCTTGTGGGGAAACAAACCTTTCGGGAAAACTAACCTTGTGGGAAAACAAACCTTGTGGGAAAACAAACCTTGTGGGAAAACAAACCTTGTGGGGAAACAAACCTTGTGGGGAAACAAACCTTGTGGGAAAACTAACCTTGTGGGAAAACAAACCTTGTGGGAAAACCAACCTTGTGGGAAAGCGAACCTTTTGGGAAAACCAACACAGTGGGAAAACAAACCTTGTGGGAAAACAAACCTTGTGGGGAAACAAACCTTGCGGGAAAACTAACCTTGTGGGAAAACAAACCCTGCGGGAAAACCAACCTTGTGGGAAAACCAACCTTGTGGGGAAACAAACCTTTCGGGAAAACCAACCTTGTGGGAAAACAAACCTTGTGGGAAAACAAACCTTGTGGGGAAACAAACCTTAAGGGAAAACTAACCTTGTGGGAAAACAAACCCTGCGGGAAAACCAACCTTGTGGGAAAACCAACCTTGTGGGGAAACAAACCTTTCGGAAAAACCAACCTTGTGGGAAAACAAACCTTGTGGGAAAACAAACCTTGTGGGGAAACAAACCTTGTGGGAAAACCAACCTTGCGGGAAAGCGAACCTTTTGGGCTGATCACAGTGTCCGTAGGAAAACGGGCGTCACGGAGAAACATAGCGTAAAACGGACTGTCTGAGATAGACTCATGATAGGCTGTGTTCATGGCAAACTGAACATAGCGCAGCTGATCCTCCCAATCAGCGTGCCCTCTATCTCTGACATATAAACTCAAGATGTTTGCTATGTCACGATTCCGACGTTCAACAGCTCCGTTACACATAGGATGGTAAGCCGACGTCCGAAGTTGTTTGATGTTCAGCAGTTCGAGGATGCCCTTGAACACGGCATTGATGAACTCTGAACCCTGGTCACTAATCAGGCGTTCGCACGCACCATAAACCAGGATAAAATGCTCTGTGAATGCTCTGGCTACAGCCTTTGCCGTTTTATCTGCTATAGCCGTAAGGACTATGTACTTTGTGAAATGGTCAGTAATGACCGCAATGTACTTAGATCCTTGCGTAGAAACGGGTAAAGGCCCTAGTAAGTCTATTCCGACCATGTCAAGTGGTCTGGACGACTCAGGTATCGTACCCAAAGGAGCCCTCGGTGTATGGTTGAGACCTTTGCGTTGACAGCAGTCAAGGCAACACTGAACATACTGTTTGATGGCATTATACATGTTCCTGAAGTAAAAACGGCTTCGAACGCGTTCATAAGTCTTGAGAAATCCAAAATGTCCCGAAATTTTGGAGTCATGGCAATCGAACAAGACTTCCGGAATGAGTGAGCGAGGAAGAACTGGTACAACGCGCAGATCAGACCAACGGCAATTTTGATACGGCGTATAGACATAGCAAAGAAGGCCGTCTTCGAGAACGAAGTTCTCTATTTCACGCAAGACTTGGGTCTCGATCCGAGAAGGTAACTGACTACCATGCTGAAGATAGTTTCGGATAGCAGACGCGAAGCCATCGTTCCCTTGTAACTGACGCAGATCATGTGAAGAGAACTGCTTGTCAGCTTCCAGGATCACAGCCATGATTAACGGAGTTGAGGCAGTCGTAGGAAGACGACTGAGTGCATCTGCAACAACATTTTGAGTTCCTGGGATATGTGTAATCTCAAAGTCGTATCCTTGGAGCTCCATCTGCATTCTTGCCCACTTACCTGTTAAATCCTTACCGGTCGACTTCATAAGCCATTGAAGAGGCTTATGATCTGAGGCTACAACGAATTTTCTGCCTAGCAAATACGGACGGAAGGACCTGATACAGTGAACAATGGCAAGCGCCTCCTTCTCAATTGCTGAATGCTTAAGTTCAGCCTGGTTGAAGGTACGAGACGTATATTGAAGGACTCTCTGCCGATTGTCTTGTATCTGTGTCAAGAAACCACCACATGCCTTGGAACTGGCATCACAATAGACCTTCATCGGGCTGGCCGATGAAGATAAGTCTGGAAGACCTAGGATGGGTTCTTCTAACAACTTAGATCGTAGTTGTTCGAAGGCCAGCCTTTGTTCTTCCTCAAACTGGAAGGGTACGTCCTTCTTGGTCAGCTTGATCATTGGTGACGCGATAGCAGAGAACTGAGCAATGAATTTCCTGAAGTAGGAAAACAAACCGATAGCAGAACGCAGTTCGCCCAAGTCTTTAGGATAAGCAAGGTTTTGCACGGCACTGAGCTTGTTAGGATCAGGCCGAATGCCATTGCTGTCGACGCGGTGACCTAAGAAGATGACCTCCTCTTTAAAGAAGTCACACTTCTTAGCCTTGAGCTTAAGACCAGCTTTACGAAGAGCTGCAAACACCTTTGCTAACAGTTCAATATGAGAATCCTCGTCATTAGACGCATTGATGACGTCGTCCAAGTATACCTCAACACCATCGTGAAAGAGGTGCTTAAGGATCCGATACATAATGCGGCTGTAAGCAGCAGGTGCGTTCTTAAGACCGAAAGCTAGCTTGACGTATACGAACTGTTCGAACCCTGGAGCTGAGAACCCAGTGTATTTACGGCTATCTGGATCGATAGTCATTTGCCAATACCCGCAGAGGCAGTCAAGGACTGAGAATATCTTTTTGCCATGAAGCTTGTCAAGTATTGCCGCGATATGGGGCAAAGGAAACTCATCATTGACTGTTACGTTGTTCAAACTGCGGAAATCAGTGACAGCTCGGTAGCTGCCGTCTTTCTTTCCGACCAAAAGAAGTGGTGCTAGCCAAGGTGAAGAAGCAGGCTCGATAACCTTACATGCAAGCATGCGGTCGATTTCAGCCTTGGCTATAGGTTCCAGATGAACAGGTATGCGATACGGACGAATCCTTTTCGGTGGCGCATCCCCTACATCGATAACAAAAGGCTCCATGTCGCATGTACCCAGGTCAAAGTTTTTTTTAGCAAAAACATCATGATTGTTCAAGAGTAGTTGCTGAACTTTCTTCAACCTGGCAGAATTGTTCGCCAAGTGTTCCAGTTTGAACATGTTCATAAATGTCATTACTTCATCACCTACCAGGGGTTTTATTTCTGCTACCGATACCTGATCTTCAGATGTGTGTCCAGTTAGGTTCATACATACCTGTGGTTCGGGAACCCAGCTAACCGCATTGGCCATGAAGAATCTCGGAATCTTCAGTGATTCATCTGTGTGGTTCTCGATGTAAATGTGGAACACGCCATCTTGTGTTGTGATCAGCTGCTCTGGTAGTACTAGGTCAGGGAGTCTTGTCTCCAGCTCTTGGGTAGGTGTTACAAGGAACATGCTATCTGTGTCGACAGGACCTCTTGCTGTGGTGAGTAAGATGCGCTTGATGGTCTTTGCTGGGATGTTTGTAGCACTGATGAGTTGTAGCCTATGAATTCTCTTATTGGCTTCTTCATGTTGATTACCTGAAAGAGTATAATCTTGGGTTAACTGTTCTTTATTACAAACTCGATTATTTGCCACGAGGCCACTCCTCGTTGAGTCTTCTTGTTGTTTACGCAAGTATAGATGGTTGTTGTTTGCAACTGGGCTACCACCAGTTGGTTGTTGTTGTCGGCTGCAACAGCTACTGTCTTGCACTCTTGTTGCATTTGGTTGAGCCATGCTACACTTTTCATATCCTGAAAAAGTAATCGGTTTAGTTAACTCATCTTTACATAAACTGCTATCACTACAGCAGGGCATTTGGTATGGAATTGAACCACTACCTGCTATCTTAGTTGATTGTTGTATAGTACTGCAACAACTGATAGCACATGAAGTTGAGCCACAACGGCATAAGGTCATCGTTGTTGTTGGTGTACACCGCTGTTCGATGTGAGCATCCCCTGAAAAGTAACAATGATGTTCTAATGTACGGTTTGGTTTCGAACCAATACCCCTATATTGTTGTTGTGCTAAACAACAACAGCCGTTGCTGGTAATACACGGTACTGTATCATGTTGAAACAAAATGTTGTTTGTTGTTGTTGCACACTGTTGTTCCGTCTGAGCACCACCAGAAAAGTAACAACGTTGTTCTGATGTATGGTTTGGTCTCGAACCAATACCCCTATGTTGTTGTGCTAAACAACAACAACTGTTGCTGGTAGTGCATGGTACTGTATCAAGTTGAAACGAAGTGTTGTTTGTTGTTGTTGTACACTGTTGTTCTGTATTAGCCCCACCTAAAAAGCAATAAGGTTGTTGCCTTACCTTATAGGGTTCAGTTACCATACAGTCACTTTGTGTCCTTGGTACTTTAAGAATCTCACTTTTTCTTGTTGTTTGGTTGTTGTGGAAATTAAGGGTGTGACAACACTCCCTAGAATTCGTTTTTACCAATTTGTCATGTTTTGCATCGACAACCAAATCATGAGTTTTCAGGAACCCATAACCAAGTATCATAGGTACCCTTAATTTCTCACTCACCAAAAATGTCTCTTTATAGTCACTGCCGTTAATATGAATCGTCTCGGTAATACTGCCAAAAATGCCCATGCTATGCCCGGTGGCGCTACTTACGTCGCCACCACCCTTAACTAAAACGTCTCTAACTACCTTAGGCAACTGAAAATACAAATCTAAACTGACCAACGATACCGATGCGCCTGTATCTGCTAACGCTTGAACTGGGATACCGGAAATACAAACTTCGCAATATGGCAATATATCACAACTAATGCCATTACACGACCGAAACACGTGGCAATAAAATGATTGTCCCTTAAACTATTTACATCAGGATGCACAGAAGGGCGCGCAAAAGAACTCGTACATCCTACTTCAAGTTTAAATTTCGGAAATTTTCGGGTAGCCTGCACGCTCGGCTGAAATGGCCCGGTTTGCCGCAATTATAACAGAATTTCACGGTTGATCTGTTGTTCGGGCAGTCTTTTTCGTGATAGCCCGGTTTACGACAAATTTGACACAAAACCCTGCAATCCCTTGCGATGTGGCCCTCGTTTCCACATCTGTAACATTTACGCATTTCCTTGCCCCGTGACCTTTCCCTGCTAACACTCCTAGAAGCTCTCCCTCTAAATTCACCCGGACGGTCAAAGTTTCTCTTCCCACTGTCGAAAACTTCCCTTTGGTGAGAAAAATGTCTTGGGTTTCTGTTAAAATTCTCACCCGAACGAGAGAAAACAGTAGTGCCTGTTTTCTTATCAAATCTTCTGAAGGATTCCCGACCGTTTCTTTTGTTCAAATGGAAATCTTTGGTTTCGTTAGTGACATTTTTCTGACCACTTCCTGATACTGGACTAACGCTACTAGCCTGGGCAAGTTGACAGTGACCGAGAAGTTTTTGACTTTGCGAACTCCCGTGCCCGATAGTCGTTTATAAGGATATCTATTGACTCGTCAAATGTTTTCGGACATCTAGCCACTACCCTCATTCCTAGTGTAGGACTGAGGCTTTCGAGGAGGAGATTTTTCAGTAAGTTGTAAAATCCCTCATCGTCCGCGTCTGGCATTTCGTCAAAACCCATCAACTGGAGAGCTTTAAGCTTCAGATTTTCGATAAACGGAAATGGATCTTCTCCCTCATTCAAAAGTAACGTTTCATGAACCAGCTTTGCCTTTCTATAAGTATGCTTGAATTGTTGGTATAGGCTTTTCTTAAGCGTATCAAAGCTTGCAAATTTGCTGTCAGCTAGAAAGTTTGCCGCGGAACCGGTTGTTTTCATAAAAGCTAAGCGAACCAGCTCGGGATCTTTGATATTATCGTCCCAGTTTCTCAGTTTTTCCAGTGTGTCCAAAAAGACCAAAACATCACCCGTCCCGTCAAAAGAGGCTACATGAGTTGCAATTTTACAGAGCGTATCAAGAGAGATTTTACTACCCACTTTGTCTTGTTGTTCCGTCATTTTGTTATCGGTAGTTAATTTCCAAAGAAAATGAATCTACAATTTATCCGAAAAAAAAATAAAAAATAAAAATAAAACGGCTAAAATCTCTACTTATCTCTACTTATTTAATCATTACTTTTCATTATATAATTGTTCAAAACCCATAGTAAATCTCCCCAAAAATCAATATTAAATTTCCAATTTCTTAAAAAAAAATATAAAATAAAAACGAAATTCAGTTCTTCATTCTCTTCAGGAATTTTGGTAAAATAGGGCTCATTCCATAAACCGTAACTCTAGGAAAATATAAGGCCAAAATACTAATCAAAACTAAAATAACAGTAACCTAACACATATAACCGAAACTGAACAAGCTAGAACCAGCGCTGCACCATTAAAACAATAGGTTTTAGGTATGGTGTTAGGCTTTACTGTTGTAGGCTTCTGCCTTAGCCGCTCAACCGAGTGGCCTGAAAGGAAGGACTCTTCCTTTCAGCTCACTTAGTTGATCACTTAGTCTTTCGACACGGTAGCGTCTTATCGAAGGCGTAGATGTGTTCGTACGGTTCTAGCTATGTTCAGGTTCAGGACACGTTTATTGTTCTTTACTCACTCTTGTGTTGTCTCCTCCAAGCTTCACCATACTCTGTTCTAAAAGTCACTGAGGAAGCCGCGACCAAGACTTCTTCTGACGTCAATCTCGCCTTGCTCTCCTGTCACTGATCTCCCTGTTGCCTCCCGTCTAACCGCAAACTCTCGCTCGAGTTCTAAACGTTACGTTAGGACTTGATCCGAATTCGGAAACAATATTTCCTTTTAATCTTGGCTGAACTGAAACGGTTTGGGAACGATGTTGATTTAAATCTGACTTGAGTTTAAAAGGTAAACCAGGAAAAACTATAAATATAAAGATATGAAAACCCTTCGTAACAACCTTGCGGGAAAGCAAACCTTTTGGGAAAACCAACACAGTGGGAAAACAAACCTTGTGAGAAAACAATCCTTGTGGGAAAACAAACCTTGTGGGGAAAAACACCTTGTGGGAAAACAAACCTTGTGGGAAAACCAAACTCGTGGGAAAAACAACCTAGTGGGAAAACCAACCTTGCGGGAAAGCGAACCTTTTGGGAAAACCAACACAGTGGGAAAACAAACCTAGTGGGAAAACCAACCTTGCGGGAAAACCAACCTTGGGGGAAAACAAAGCTTTTGGGAAAACAAACCTTGTGGGATAACCAACCTCGTGGGAAAAACAACCTAGTGGGAAAACAAACCTTGTGAGAAAACAAACCTTGTGCGAAAACCAACCTTATGGGGAAAGCAACCCTGCGGGAAAACCAACCTTGTGGGAAAACCAACCTTTTGGGAAAGCGAACCTTTTGGGAAAACCAACACAGTGGGAAAACAAACCTAGTGGGAAAACAAACCTTGTGAGAAAACAATCCTTGTGGGAAAACAAACCTTGTGGGGAAACAAACCTTGCGGGAAAACTAACCTTGTGGGAAACAAACCTTGCGGGAAAACCAACCTTGTGGGAAAACCAACCTTGTGGGGAAACAAACCTTTCGGGAAAACCAACCTTGTGGGAAAACAAACCTTATGGGTAAACAAACCTTGTGGGAAAACAAACCTTGTGGGAAAACGAACCTTGTGGGAAAACAAACCTTATGGGAAAACAAACCTTGTGGGTAAACAAACCTTGTGGGAAAACCAACCTTGTGGGAAAGCAAACCTTTTGGAAAAACCAACACAGTGGGAAAACAAACCTTGTGGGAAAACCAACCTTGCGGGAAAACCAACCTTGGGGGAAAACAAACCTTGTGGGAAAACAAACCTTGTGGGAAAACCAACCTCGTGGGAAAAACAACCTAGTGGGAAAACAAACCTTGTGAGAAAACAAACCTTGTGGGAAAACCAACCTTATGGGGAAAGCAACCCTGCGGGAAAACCAACCTTGTGGGAAAACCAACCTTGTGGGAAAGCGAACCTTTTGGGAAAACCAACACAGTGGGAAAACAAACATTGAGGGAAAACCAACCTTGCGGGGAAACAAACCTTGCGGGAGAACTAACCTTGTGGAAAAACCAACCTTGCGGGAAAACCAACCTTGTGGGAAAACCAACCTTGTGGGGAAACAAACCTTTCGGGAAAACCAACCTTGTGGGAAAACAAACCTTATGGGAAAACAAAACTTTTGGGAAAACAAACCTTGTGGGAAAACAAACCTTGTGGGAAAACAAACCTTGTGGGGAAACAAACCTTTCGGGAAAAAAAACCTTGTGAGAAAACAAACCTTGTGGGAAAACCAACCTTATGGGGAAAGCAACCCTGCGGGAAAACCAACCTTGTGAGAAAACAATCCTTGTGGGAAAACAAACCTTGTGGGGAAACAAACCTTGCGGGAAAACTAACCTTGTGGAAAAACCAACCTTGCGGGAAAACCAACCTTGTGGGAAAACCAACCTTGTGGGGAAACAAACCTTTCGGGAAAACCAACCTTGTGGGAAAACAAACCTTATGGGAAAACAAAACTTTTGGGAAAACAAACCTTGTGGGAAAACAAACCTTGTGAGAAAACAAACCTTGTGGGGAAACAAACCTAGTGGGAAAACAAACCTTGTGAGAAAACAAACCTTGTGGGAAAACCAACCTTATGGGAAAACAAACCTAGTGGGAAAACAAACCTTGTGGGGAAACAAACCTTTCGGGAAAACCAACCTTGTGAGAAAACAATCCTTGTGGGAAGACAAACCTTGTGGGAAAACAAACCTTGTGGGAAAACAAACCTTATGGGAAAACAAACCTTGTGGGGAAACAAACCTTGTGGGAAAACCAACCTTGCGGGAAAGCGAACCTTTTGGGAAAACCAACACAGTGGGAAAACAAACCTTGTGGGAAAACCAACCTTGCGGGAAAACCAACCTTGGGGGAAAACAAAGCTTGTGGGAAAACAAACCTTGTGGGAAAACCAACCTAGTGGGAAAAACAACCTAGTGGGAAAACAAACCTTGTGAGAAAACAAACCTTGTGGGAAAACCAACCTTATGGGGAAAGCAACCCTGCGGTAAAATCAACCTTGTTGGAAAACCAACCTTGTGGGAAAGCGAACCTTTTGGGAAAACCAACACAGTGGGAAAGCAAACATTGTGGGAAAACCAACCTTGCGGTAGAGCGAACCTTTTGGGAAAACCAACACAGTGGGAAAATAAACCTTGTGGGAAAACCAACCTTGTGGGAAAACAAACCTTGTGGGAAAACAAACCTTGTGGGAAAACAAACCTTGTGAGAAAACAAACCTTGTGGGGAAACAAACCTAGTGGGAAAACAAACCTTGTGAGAAAACAAACCTTGTGGGGAAACAAACCTTGCGGGAAAACTAACCTTGTGGGAAAACAAACCTTGCGGGAAAACCAACCTTGTGGGAAAACCAACCTTGTGGGGAACCAAAACTTTCGGGAAAACCAACCTTGTGGGAAAACAAACCTTGTGGGAAAACAAACCTTGTGGGAAAACCAACACAGTGGGAAAACAAACCTTGTGGGAAAACCAACCTTGTGGGAAAACAAACCTTGTGGGAAAACAAACCTTGTGGGAAAACAAACCTTGTGAGAAAACAAACCTTGTGGGGAAACAAACCTAGTGGGAAAACAAACCTTGTGAGAAAACAAACCTTGTGGGGAAACAAACCTTGCGGGAAAACTAACCTTGTGGGAAAACAAACCTTGCGGGAAAACCAACCTTGTGGGAAAACCAACCTTGTGGGGAACCAAAACTTTCGGGAAAACCAACCTTGTGGGAAAACAAACCTTGTGGGAAAACAAACCTTGTGGGAAAACAAACCTTGTGGGAAAACAAACCTTGTGGGAAAACAAACCTTGTGGGAAAACAAACCTTGTGAGAAAACAAACCTTGTGGGGAAACAAACCTAGTGGGAAAACCAACCTTATGGGAAAACAAACCTAGTGGGAAAACAAACCTTGTGGGGAAACAAACCTTTCGGGAAAACCAACCTTGTGGGAAAACAAACCTTGTGGGAAAACAAACCTTGTGGGAAAACGAACCTTGTGGGAAAACAAACCTTATGGGAAAACAAACCTTGTGGGGAAACAAACCTTGTGGGAAAACCAACCTTGCGGGAAAGCGAACCTTTTGGGAAAACCAACACAGTGGGAAAACAAACCTAGTGGGAAAACCAACCTTGCGGGAAAACCAACCTTGGGGGAAAACAAAGCTTTTGGGAAAACAAACCTTGTGGGAAAACCAACCTCGTGGGAAAAACAACCAAGTGGGAAAACAAACCTTGTGAGAAAACAAACCTTGTGGGAAAACCAACCTTATGGGGAAAGCAACCCTGCGGGAAAACCAACCTTGTGGGAAAACCAACCTTGTGGGAAAGCGAACCGTTTGGGAAAACCAACACAGTGGGAAAACAAACCTAGTGGGAAAACAAACCTTGTGAGAAAACAATCCTTGTGGGAAAACAAACCTTGTGGGGAAACAAACCTTGCGGGAAAATAACCTTGTGGAAAAACCAACCTTGCGGGAAAACCAACCTTGTGGGAAAACCAACCTTGTGGGGAAACAAACCTTTCGGGAAAACCAACCTTGTGGGAAAACAAACCTTATGGAAAACAAACCTTTTGGGAAAACAAACCTTGTGGGAAAACAAACCTTGTGAGAAAACAAACCTTGTGGGGAAACAAACCTAGTGGGAAAACAAACCTTGTGAGAAAACAAACCTTGTGGGAAAACCAACCTTATGGGAAAACAAACCTAGTGGGAAAACAAACCTTGTGGGGAAAGAAACCTTTCGGGAAAACCAACCTTGTGGGAAAACAAACCTTGTGGGAAAACAAACCTTGTGGGAAAATAAACCTTATGGGAAAACAAACCTTGTGGGGAAACAAACCTTGTGGGAAAACCAACCTTGCGGGAAAGCGAACCTTTTGGGAAAACCAACACAGTGGGAAAACAAACCTTGTGGGAAAACCAACCTTGCGGGAAAACCAACCTTGGGGGAAAACAAAGCTTGTGGGAAAACAAACCTTGGGGGAAAACCAACCTTATGGGAAAACAAACCTAGTGGGAAAACAAACCTTGTGGGGAAACAAACCTTTCGGGAAAACCAACCTTGTGGGAAAACAAACCTTGTGGGAAAACAAACCTTGTGGGAAAACAAACCTTGTGGGAAAACCAACCTAGTGGGAAAAACAACCTAGTGGGAAAACAAACCTTGTGAGAAAACAAACCTTGTGGGAAAACCAACCTTATGGGGAAAGCAACCCTGCGGGAAAACCAACCTTGTGGGAAAACCAACCTTGTGGGAAAGCGAACCTTTTGGGAAAACCAACACAGTGGGAAAACAAACCTTGTGGGAAAACCAACCTTGCGGGAAAACCAACCTTGGGGGAAAACAATCCTTGTGGGAAAACAAACCTTGTGGGGAAACAAACCTAGTGGGAAAACAAACCTTGTGAGAAAACAATCCTTGTGGGAAAACAAACCTTGTGGGGAAACAAACCTTGCGGGAAAACTAACCTTGTGGGAAAACTAACCCTGCGGGAAAACCAACCTTGTGGGAAAACCAACCTTGTGGGGAAACAAACCTTTCGGGAAAACTAACCTTGTGGGAAAACAAACCCTGCGGGAAAACCAACCTTGTGGGAAAACAAACCTTGTGGGAAAAACAAACCTTGTGAGAAAACAAACCTTGTGGGAAAACCAACCTTATGGGGAAACAAACCCTGCGGGAAAACCAACCTCGTGGGAAAATCAACCTTGCGGGAAAGCGAACCTTTTGGGAAAACCAACACAGTGGGAAAACAAACCTTGTGAGAAAACAATCCTTGTGGGAAAACAAACCTTGTGGGGAAACAAACCTTGTGGGGAAACAAACCTTGTGGGAAAACTAACCTTGTGGGAAAACAAACCATGCGGGAAAACCAACCTTGTGGTAAAACCAACCTTGTGGGGAAACAAACCTTTTGAGAAAACAATCCTTGTGGGAAAACAAACCTTGTGGGGACACAAATCTTGCGGGAAAACTAACCTTGTGGGAAAACAAACCTTGTGGGAAAACAAACCTTGTGGGAAAACAAACCTTGTGGGAACAAACCTTGTGGGGAAACAAACCTTTTGGGAAAACAAACCTTGTGAGAAAACAAACCTTGTGGGAAAACCAACCTTATGGGAAAACAAACCTAGTGGGAAAACAAACCTTGTGGGGAAACAAACCTTTCGGGAAAACCAACCTTGTGGTAAAACAAACCTTGTGGGAAAACAAACCTTGTGGGAAAACAAACCTTGTGGGAAAACAAACCTTATGGGAAAACAAACCTTGTGGGAAAACCAATCTTGTGGGGAAACAAACCTTGTGGGAAAACCAACCTTGCGGGAAAGCGAACCTTTTGGGAAAACCAAAACAGTGGGAAAACAAACCTTGTGGGAAAACCAACCTTGCGGGAAAACCAACCTTGGGGGAAAACAAAGCTTGTGGGAAATCAATCCTTGTGGGAAAACAAACCTTGTGTGGACACAAACCTTGCGGGAAAACTAACCTTGTGGGAAAACAAACCCTGCGTGAAAACCAACCTTGTGGGAAAACCAACCTTGTGGGGAAACAAACCTTTCGGAAAACCAACCTTGTGGGAAAACAAACCTTGTGGGAAAACAAACCTTGTGGGAAAACAAACCTTATGGGAAAACAAACCTTGTGAGAAAACAAACCTTGTGGGGAAACAAACCTAGTGGGAAAACCAACCTTGGGGGAAAACAAACCTTGTGGGAAAACAAACCTTGTGGGAAAACCAACCTTATGGGAAAACAAACCTAGTGGGAAAACAAACCTTGTGGGGAAACAAACCTTTCGGGAAAACCAACCTTGTGGGAAAACAAACCTTGTGGGAAAACAAACCTTGTGGGAAAACAAACCTTGTGGGAAAACCAACCTAGTGGGAAAAACAACCTAGTGGGAAAACAAACCTTGTGAGAAAACAAACCTTGTGGGAAAACCAACCTTATGGGGAAAGCAACCCTGCGGGAAAACCAACCTTGTGGGAAAACCAACGTTGTGGGAAAGCGAACCTTTTGGGAAAACCAACACAGTGGGAAAACAAACCTTGTGGGAAAACCAACCTTGCGGGAAAACCAACCTTGGGGGAAAACAATCCTTGTGGGAAAACAAACCTTGTGGGGAAACAAACCTAGTGGGAAAACAAACCTTGTGGGAAAACCAACCTTGTGGGAAAACAAACCTTGTGGGAAAACAAACCTTGTGGGAAAACAAACCTTGTGAGAAAACAAACCTTGTGGGGAAACAAACCTAGTGGGAAAACAAACCTTGTGAGAAAACAAACCTTGTGGGAAAACCAACCTTATGGGGAAACAAACCCTGCGGGAAAACCAACCTTGTGGGAAAACCAACCTTGCGGGAAAGCCAACCTTTTGGGAAAACCAACACAGTGGGAAAACAAACCTTGTGAGAAAACAATCCTTGTGGGAAAACAAACCTTGTGGGGTAAAACACCTTGTGGGGAAACAAACCTTGTGGGAAAACTAACCATGTGGGAAAACAAACCTTGCGGGAAAACTAACCTTGTGGGAAAACAAACCCTGCGGGAAAACCAACCTTGTGGGAAAACCAACCTTGTGGGAAAGCGAACCTTTTGGGAAAACCAACACAGTGGGAAAACAAACCTTGTGAGAAAACAATCCTTGTGGGAAAACAAACCTTGTGGGGAAAAACACCTTGTGGGAAAACAAACCTTGTGGGAAATCCAAACTCGTGGGAAAAACAACCTAGTGGGAAAACAAACCTTGTGAGAAAACAAACCTTGTGGGAAAACCAACCTTATGGGGAAAGCAACCCTGCGGGAAAACCAACCTTGTGGGAAAACCAACCTTGTGGGAAAGCGAACCTTTTGGGAAAACCAACACAGTGGGAAAACAAACCTAGTGGGAAAACAAACCTTGTGAGAAAACAATCCTTGTGGGAAAACAAACCTTGTGGGGAAACAAACCTTGCGGGAAAACTAACCTTGTGGGAAAACAAACCTTGCGGGAAAACCAACCTTGTGGGAAAACCAACCTTGTGGGGAAACAAAACTTTCGGGAAAACCAACCTTGTGGGAAAACAAACCTTATGGGAAAACAAACCTTGTGGGAAAACAAACCTTGTGGGAAAACAAACCTTGTGAGAAAACAAACCTTGTGGGGAAACAAACCTAGTGGGAAAACAAACCTTGTGAGAAAACAAACCTTGTGGGGAAACAAACCTTGTGGGGAAACAAACCTTGCGGGAAAACTAACCTTGTGGGAAAACAAACCTTGCGGGAAAACCAACCTTGTGGGAAAACCAACCTTGTGGGGAACCAAAACTTTCGGGAAAACCAACCTTGTGGGAAAACAAACCTTGAGGGAAAACAAACCTTGTGGGAAAACAAACCTTGTGGGAAAACAAACCTTGTGGGAAAACAAACCTTGTGAGAAAACAAACCTTGTGGGGAAACAAACCTAGTGGGAAAACAAACCTTGTGAGAAAACAAACCTTGTGGGAAAACCAACCTTATGGGAAAACAAACCTAGTGGGAAAACAAACCTTGTGGGGAAACAAACCTTTCGGGAAAACCAACCTTGTGGGAAAACAAACCTTGTGGGAAAACAAACCTTGTGGGAAAACGAACCTTGTGGGAAAACAAACCTTATGGGAAAACAAACCTTGTGGGGAAACAAACCTTGTGGGAAAACCAACCTTGCGGGAAAGCGAACCTTTTGGGAAAACCAACACAGTGGGAAAACAAACCTAGTGGGAAAACCAACCTTGCGGGAAAACCAACCTTGGGGGAAAACAAAGCTTTTGGGAAAACAAACCTTGTGGGAAAACCAACCTCGTGGGAAAAACAACCTACTGGGAAAACAAACCTTGTGGGAAAACCAACCTTGTGGGGAAACAAACCTTTCTGGAAAACCAACCTTGTTGCAAAACAAACCTTGTGGGAAAACAAACCTTGTGGGAAAACAAACCTTGTGGGAAAACAAACCTTGTGAGAAAACAAACCTTGTGGGGAAACAAACCTAGTGGGAAAACAAACCTTGTGAGAAAACAAACCTTGTGGGAAAACCAACCTTGCGGGAAAGCGAACCTTGCGGGAAAGCGAACCTCTTGGGAAAACCAACACAGTGGGAAAACAAACCTTGTGAGAAAACAATCCTTGTGGGAAAACAAACCTTGTGGGGAAACAAACCTTGTGGGGAAACAAACCTTGTGGGAAAACAAACCTTGTGAGAAAACAAACCTTGTGGGGAAACAAACCTAGTGGGAAAACAAACCTTGTGAGAAAACAAACCTTGTGGGAAAACCAACCTTGCGGGAAAGCGAACCTCTTGGGAAAACCAACACAGTGGGAAAACAAACCTTGTGAGAAAACAATCCTTGTGGGAAAACAAACCTTGTGGGGAAACAAACCTTGTGGGGAAACAAACCTTGTGGGAAAACTAACCTTGTGGGAAAAAAACCTTGTGGGGAAACAAACCTTGTGGGGAAACAAACCTTGTGGGAAAACAAACCTTGTGGGGAAACAAACCTTGTGGGGAAACAAACCTTGTGGGGAAACAAACCTTGTGGGGAAACAAACCTTGTGGGAAAACCAACCTTATGGGGAAAGCAACCCTGCGGGAAAACCAACCTTGTGGGAAAACCAACCTTGTGGGAAAGCGAACCTTTTGGGAAAACCAACACAGTGGGAAAACAAACCTTGTGGGAAAACAAAACTTGTGGGGAAACAAACCTTGCGGGAAAACTAACCTTGTGGGAAAACAAACCCTGTGGGAAAACCAACCTTGGGGGAAAACAAAGCTTGTGGGAAAACAAACCTTGTGGGAAAACCAACCTAGTGGGAAAAACAACCTAGTGGGAAAACAAACCTTGTGAGAAAACAAACCTTGTGGGAAAACCAACCTCATGGGGAAAGTAACCCTGCGGGAAAACCAACCTTGTGGGAAAACCAACCTTGTGGGAAAACCAACCTTGTGGGAAAGCGAACCTTTTGGGAAAACCAACAAAGTGGGAAAACAAACCTTGTGAGAAAACAATCCTTGTGGGAAAACAAACCTTGTGGGGAAACAAACCTTGTGGGGAAACAAACCTTGTGGGAAAACTAACCTTGTGGGAAAAAAACCTTGTGGGGAAACAAACCTTGTGGGGAAACAAACCTTGTGGGAAAACAAACCTTGTGGGGAAACAAACCTTGTGGGGAAACAAACCTTGTGGGGAAACAAACCTTGCGGGAAAACTAACCTTGTGGGAAAACAAACCCTGCGGGAAAACCAACCTTGTGGGAAAACCAACCTTGTGGGGAAACAAACCTTTCGGGAAAACCAACCTTGTGGGAAAACAAACCTTGCGGGAAAACTAACCTTGTGGGAAAACAAACCCTGCGGAAAAACCAACCTTGTGGGAAAACCAACCTTGTGGGGAAACAAACCTTTCGGGAAAACCAACCTTGTGGGAAAACAAACATTGTGTTAAATCAGACCTTGTGGGAAAACTAACCTTGCGGGAAAACCAACCTTGTGGGAAAACCAACCTTATGGGAAAACCAACCTTGCGGGAAAACCAACCTTGCGGGAAAACAAACCTTGTGGGTAAACAAACCTTGTGGGAAAACAAACCTTGTGGGAAAACCAACCTAGTGGGAAAACAAACATTGTGAGAAAACAAACCTTTTGGGAAAACCAACCTTATGGGGAAACAAACCCTGCGGGAAAACCAACCTTGTGGGAAAACCAACCTTGCGGGAAAGTGAACCTTTTGGAAAAACCAACACAGTGGTAAAACAAACCTTGTGAGAAAACAATCCTTGTGGGAAAACAAACCTTGTGGGGAAACAAACCTTGTGAGGAAACAAACCTTGTGGGAAAACTAACCTTGTGGGAAAACAAACCTTGCGGGAAAACTAACCTTGTGGGAAAACAAACCCTGCGGGAAAACAAACCTTGTGGGAAAACCAACCTTGTGGGGAAACAAACCTTTCTGGAAAACCAACCTTGTGGCAAAACAAACCTTGTGGGAAAACAAACCTTGTGGGAAAACAAACCTTGTGGGAAAACAAACCTTGTGAGAAAACAAACCTTGTGGGGAAACAAACCTAGTGGGAAAACAAACCTTGTGAGAAAACAAACCGTGTGGGAAAACCAACCTTGCGGGAAAGCGAACCTTGCGGGAAAGCGAACCTCTTGGGAAAACCAACACAGTGGGAAAACAAACCTTGTGAGAAAACAATCCTTTTGGGAAAACAAACCTTGTGGGGAAACAAACCTTGTGGGGAAACAAACCTTGTGGGAAAACCAACCTTGTGGGAAAACAAACCTTGCGGGAAAACTAACCTTGTGGGAAAACAAACCCTGCGGGAAAACCAGCCTTGTGGGAAAACCAACCTTGTGGGGAAACAAACCTTTCGGGAAAACCAACCTTGTGGGAAAACAAGCCTTGTGAGAAAACAAACATTGTGGGGACCTTATGGGGAAAGCAACCCTGCGGGAAAACCAACCTTGTGGGAAAACCAACCTTTTGGGAAAGCGAACCTTTTGGGAAAACCAACACAGTGGGAAAACAAACCTTGTGGGAAAACAAACCTTGTGGGGAAACAAACCTTGCGGGAAAACTAACCTTGTGGGAAAACAAACCCTGCGGGAAAACCAACCTTGTGGGAAAACCAACCTTGTGGGGAAACAAACCTTTCGGGAAAACCAACCTTGTGGGAAAACAAACCTTGTGGGAAAACAAACCTAGTGGGGAAACAAACCTTGTGGGAAAACCAACCTAGCGGGAAAGCGAACCTTTTGGGAAAACCAACACAGTGGGAAAACAAACCTTGTGGGTAAACCAACCTTGCGGGAAAACCAACCTTGGGGGAAAACAAAGCTTCTGGGAAAACAAACCTTGTGGGAAAAACAACCTAGTGGGAAAAACAACCTTGGGGGAAAACAAAGCTTGTGGGAAAACAAACCTTGTGGGAAAACCAACCTAGTGGGAAAAACAACCTAGTGGGAAAACAAACCTTGTGAGAAAACAAACCTTGTGGGAAAACCAACCTTATGGGGAAAGCAACCCTGCGGGAAAACCAACCTTGTGGGAAAACCAACCTTGTGGGAAAACCAACCTTGTGGGAAAGCGAACCTTTTGGGAAAACCAACACAGTGGGAAAACAAACCTTGTGGGAAAACAAACCTTGTGGGGAAACAAACCTTGTGGGGAAACAAACCTTGTGGGAAAACTAACCTTGTGGGAAAACAAACCTTGCGGGAAAACTAACCTTGTGGGAAAACAAACCCTGCGGGAAAACAAACCTTGTGGGAAAACCAACCTTATGGGGAAAGCAACCCTGCGGGAAAACCAACCTTGTGGGAAAACCAACCTTGTGGGAAAACCAACCTTGTGGGAAAGCGAACCTTTTGGGAAAACCAACACAGTGGAAAAACAAACCTTGTGGGAAAACAAACCTTGCGGGAAAACTAACCTTGTGGGAAAACAAACCTTGTGGGAAAACGAACCTTGTGGGGAAACAAACCTTGTGGGAAAACCAACCTTGCGGGAAAGCGAACCTTTTGGGAAAACCAACAAATTGGGAAAACAAACCTTGTGGGAAAACCAACCTTGCGGGAAAACCAACCTTGGGGGAAAACAAAGCTTGTGGGAAAACAAACCTTGTGGGAAGACCAACCTAGTGGGAAACACAACCTAGTGGGAAAACAAACCTTATGGGGAAAGCAACCCTGCGGGAAAACCAACCTTGTGGGAAAACCAACCTTGTGGGAAAACAAACCTTGTGAGAAAACAAACCTTGTGGGGAAACAAACCTAGTGGGAAAAAAAACCTTGTGAGAAAACAAACCTTGTGGGAAAACAAACCTTGTGGGAAAACAAACCTTGTGAGAAAACAAACCTTGTGGGGAAACAAACCTAGTGGGAAAACAAACCTTGTGAGAAAACAAACCTTGTGGGAAAACCAACCTTGTGAGAAAACAAACCTTTCTGGAAAACCAACCTTGTTGCAAAACAAACCTTGTGGGAAAACAAACCTTGTGGGAAAACAAACCTTGTGGGAAAACAAACCTTGTGAGAAAACAAACCTTGTGGGGAAACAAACCTAGTGGGAAAACAAACCTTGTGAGAAAACAAACCTTGTGGGAAAACCAACCTTGCGGGAAAGCGAACCTTGCGGGAAAGCGAACCTCTTGGTAAAACCAACACAGTGGGAAAACAAACCTTGTGAGAAAACAATCCTTGTGGGAAAACAAACCTTGTGGGGAAACAAACCTTGTGGGGAAACAAACCTTGTGGGAAAACAAACCTTGTGAGAAAACAAAACTTGTGGGGAAACAAACCTAGTGGGAAAACAAACCTTGTGAGAAAACAAACCTTGTGGGAAAACCAACCTTGCGGGAAAGCGAACCTCTTGGGAAAACCAACACAGTGGGAAAACAAACCTTGTGAGAAATTTTCTTGTGAGAAAACAATCCTTGTGGGAAAACAAACCTTGTGGGGAAACAAACCTTGTGGGGAAACAAACCTTGTGGGAAAACTAACCTTGTGGGAAAACAAACCTTGTGGGGAAAAAAACCTTGTGGGGAAACAAACCTTGTGGGAAAACAAACCTTGTGGGGAAACAAACCTTGTGGGGAAACAAACCTTGTGGGGAAACAAACCTTGTGGGGAAACAAACCTTGTGGGAAAACAAACCTTGTGGGAAAACCAACCTTATGGGGAAAGCAACCCTGCGGGAAAACCAACCTTGTGGGAAAACCAACCTTGTGGGAAAGCGAACCTTTTGGGAAAACCAACACAGTGGGAAAACAAACCTTGTGGGAAAACAAACCTTGTGGGGAAACAAACCTTGCGGGAAAACTAACCTTGTGGGAAAACAAACCCTGTGGGAAAACCAACCTTGGGGGAAAACAAAGCTTGTGGGAAAACAAACCTTGTGGGAAAACCAACCTAGTGGGAAAAACAACCTAGTGGGAAAACAAACCTTGTGAGAAAACAAACCTTGTGGGAAAACCAACCTCATGGGGAAAGTAACCCTGCGGGAAAACCAACCTTGTGGGAAAACTAACCTTGTGGGAAAACCAACCTTGTGGGAAAGCGAACCTTTTGGGAAAACCAACATAGTGGGAAAACAAACCTTGTGGGAAAACAAACCTTGTGGGGAAACAAACCTTGCGGGAAAACTAACCTTGTGGGAAAACAAACCCTGCGAGAAAACCAACCTTGTGGGAAAACCAACCTTGTGGGGAAACAAACCTTTCGGGAAAACCAACCTTGTGGGAAAACAAACCTTGCGGGAAAACTAACCTTGTGGGAAAACAAACCCTGCGGGAAAACCAACCTTGTGGGAAAACCAACCTTGTGGGGAAACAAACCTTTCGGGAAAACCAACCTTGTGGGAAAACAAACATTGTGTTAAATCAGACCTTGTGGGAAAACTAACCTTGCGGGAAAACCAACCTTGTGGGAAAACCAACCTTATGGGAAAACCAACCTTGCGGGAAAACCAACCTTGCGGGAAAACAAACCTTGTGGGTAAACAAACCTTGTGGGAAAACAAACCTTGTGGGAAAACCAACCTAGTGGGAAAACAAACATTATGAGAAAACAAACCTTTTGGGAAAACCAACCTTATGGGGAAACAAACCCTGCGGGAAAACCAACCTTGTGGGAAAACCAACCTTGCGGGAAAGTGAACCTTTTGGGAAAACCAACACAGTGGGAAAACAAACCTTGTGAGAAAACAATCCTTGTGGGAAAACAAACCTTGTGGGGAAACAAACCTTGTGGGGAAACAAACCTTGTGGGAAAACTAAACTTGTGGGAAAACAAACCTTGCGGGAAAACTAACCTTGTGGGAAAACAAACCCTGCGGGAAAACAAACCTTGTGGGAAAACCAACCTTGTGGGGAAACAAACCTTTCTGGAAAACCAACCTTGTGGCAAAACAAACCTTGTGGGAAAACAAACCTTGTGGGAAAACAAACCTTGTGGGAAAAAAAACCTTGTGAGAAAACAAACCTTGTGGGGAAACAAACCTAGTGGGAAAACAAACCTTGTGAGAAAACAAACCTTGTGGGAAAACCAACCTTGCGGGAAAGCGAACCTTGCGGGAAAGCGAACCTCTTGGGAAAACCAACACAGTGGGAAAACAAACCTTGTGAGAAAACAATCCTTGTGGGAAAACAAACCTTGTGGGGAAACAAACCTTGTGGGGAAACAAAGGTTTGTTGAAAGCAACCCTGCGGGAAAACCAACCTTGTGAGAAAACCAACCTTTTGGGAAAGCGAACCTTTTGGGAAAACCAACACAGTGGGAAAACAAACCTTGTGGGAAAACAAACCTTGTGGGGAAACAAACCTTGCGGGAAAACTAACCTTGTGGGAAAACAAACCCTGCGGGAAAACCAACCTTGTGGGAAAACCAACCTTGTGGGGAAACAAACCTTGGGGGAAAACAAAGCTTCTGGGAAAACAAACCTTGTGGGAAAAACAACCTAGTGGGAAAAACAACCTTGGGGGAAAACAAAGCTTGTGGGAAAACAAACCTTGTGGGAAAACCAACCTAGTGGGAAAAACAACCTAGTGGGAAAACAAACCTTGTGAGAAAACAAACCTTGTGGGAAAACCAACCTTATGGGGAAAGCAACCCTGCGGGAAAACCAACCTTGTGGGAAAACCAACCTTATGGGGAAAGCAACCCTGCGGGAAAACCAACCTTGTGGGAAAACCAACCTTGTGGGAAAGCGAACCTTTTGGGAAAACCAACACAGTGGGAAAACAAACCTTGTGGGAAAACAAACCTTGTGGGGAAACAAACCTTGCGGGAAAACTAACCTTGTGGGAAAACAAACCCTGCGGGAAAACCAACCTTGGGGGAAAACCAACCTTGCGGGAAAGCGAACCTTTTGGGAAAACCAACACAGTGGGAAAACAACCTTGTGAGAAAACAATCCTTGTGGGAAAACAAACCTTGTGGGGAAACAAACCTTGTGGGGAAACAAACCTTGTGGGAAAACTAACCTTGTGGGAAAACAAACCTTGCGGGAAAACTAACCTTGTGGGAAAACAAAACCTGCGGGAAAACAAACCTTGTGGGAAAACCAACCTTATGGGGAAAGCAACCCTGCGGGAAAACCAACCTTGTGGGAAAACCAACCTTGTGGGAAAACCAACCTTGTGGGAAAGCGAACCTTTTGGGAAAACCAACACAGTGGGAAAACTAACCTTGTGGGAAAACAAACCCTGCGGGAAAACAAACCTTGTGGGAAAACCAACCTAGTGGGGAAACAAACCTTTCTGGAAAACCAACCTTGTGGCAAAACAAACCTTGTGGGAAAACAAACCTTGTGGGAAAACGAACCTTGTGGGAAAACAAACCTTGTGGGAAAACAAACCTTGTGGGGAAACAAACCTTGTGGGAAAACCAACCTTGCGGGAAAGCGAACCTTTTGGGAAAACCAACAAATTGGGAAAACAAACCTTGTGGGAAAACCAACCTTGCGGGAAAACCAACCTTGGGGGAAAACAAAGCTTGTGGGAAAACAAACCTTGTGGGAAGACCAACCTAGTGGGAAACACAACCTAGTGGGAAAACAAACCTTATGGGGAAAGCAACCCTGCGGGAAAACCAACCTTGTGGGAAAACCAACCTTGTGGGAAAGCGAACCTTTTGGGAAAACCAACACAGTGGGAAAACAAACCTTGTGGGAAAACCAACCTTGCGGGAAAACCAACCTTGTGGGAAAACAAACCTTGTGGGAAAACAAACCTTGTGGGGAAACAAACCTTGTGGGGAAACAAACCTTGTGGGAAAACTAACCTTGTGGGAAAACAAACCTTGTGGGAAAACCAACCTTGTGGGAAAGCGAACCTTTTGGGAAAACCAACACAGTGGGAAAACAAACCTTGTGGGGAAACAAACCTTGCGCGAAAACTAACCTTGTGGGAAAACAAACACTGCGGGAAAACCAACCTTGTGGGAAAACCAACCTTGTGGGGAAACAAACCTTTCGGGAAAACCAACCTTGTGGGAAAACAAACCTTGTGGGAAAACAAACCTTGTGGGGAAACAAACCTTAAGGGAAAACTAACCTTGTGGGAAAACAAACCCTGCGGGAAAACCAACCTTGTGGGAAAACCAACCTTGTGGGGAAACAAACCTTTCGGAAAAACCAACCTTGTGGGAAAACAAACCTTGTGGGAAAACAAACCTTGTGGGTAAACCAACCTTGCGGGAAAACCAACCTTGGGGGAAAACAAAGCTTCTGGGAAAACAAACCTTGTGGGAAAACCAACCTAGTGGGAAAAACAACCTTGGGGGAAAACAAAGCTTGTGGGAAAACAAACCTTGTGGGAAAACCAACCTAGTGGGAAAAACAACCTAGTGGGAAAACAAACCTTGTGAGAAAACAAACCTTGTGGGAAAACCAACCTTATGGGGAAAGCAACCCTGTGGGAAAACCAACCTTGTGGGAAAACCAACCTTGTGGGAAAACCAACCTTGTGGGAAAGCGAACCTTTTGGGAAAACCAACACAGTGGGAAAACAAACCTTGTGGGAAAACAAACCTTGTGGGGAAACAAACCTTGCGGGAAAACTAACCTTGTGGGAAAACAAACCCAGCGGGAAAACCAACCTTGGGGGAAAACCAACCTTGCGGGAAAGCGAACCTTTTGGGAAAACCAACACAGTGGGAAAACAAACCTTGTGGGTAAACCAACCTTGCGGGAAAACCAACCTTGGGGGAAAACCAACCTTGCGGGAAAGCGAACCTTTTGGGAAAACCAACACAGTGGGAAAACAAACCCTGCGGGAAAACCAACCTTGTGGGAAAACCAACCTTGTGGGGAAACAAACCTTTCGGGAAAACCAACCTTGTGGGAAAACAAACCTTGTGGGAAAACAAACCTAGTGGGGAAACAAACCTTGTGGGAAAACCAACCTTGCGGGAAAGCGAACCTTTTGGGAAAACCAACACAGTGGGAAAACAAACCTTGTGGGTAAACCAACCTTGCGGGAAAACCAACCTTGGGGGAAAACAAAGCTTCTGGGAAAACAAACCTTGTGGGAAAACCAACCTAGTGGGAAAAACAACCTTGGGGGAAAACAAAGCTTGTGGGAAAACAAACCTTGTGAGAAAACAAACCTTGTGGGAAAACCAACCTTATGGGGAAAGCAACCCTGCGGGAAAACCAACCTTGTGGGAAAACCAACCTTGTGGGAAAACCAACCTTGTGGGAAAGCGAACCTTTTGGGAAAACCAACACAGTGGGAAAACAAACCTTGTGGGAAAACAAACCTTGTGGGGAAACAAATCTTGCGGGAAAACTAACCTTGTGGGAAAACAAACCCTGCGGGAAAACCAACCTTGGGGGAAAACCAACCTTGCGGGAAAGCGAACCTTTTGGGAAAACCAACACAGTGGGAAAAGAACCTTGTGAGAAAACAATCCTTGTGGGAAAACCAACCTTGTGGGAAAGCGAACCTTTTGGGAAAACCAACACAGTGGGAAAACAAACCTTGTGGGAAAACAAACCTTGCGGGAAAACTAACCTTGTGGGAAAACAAACCCTGCGGGAAAACAAACCTTGTGGGAAAACCAACCTTGTGGGGAAACAAACCTTTCTGGAAAACCAACCTTGTGGCAAAACAAACCTTGTGGGAAAACAAACCTTGTGGGAAAACGAACCTTGTGGGAAAACAAACCTTGTGGGAAAACAAACCTTGTGGGGAAACAAACCTTGTGGGAAAACCAACCTTGCGGGAAAGCGAACCTTTTGGGAAAACCAACAAATTGGGAAAACAAACCTTGTGGGAAAACCAACCTTGCGGGAAAACCAACCTTGGGGGAAAACAAAGCTTGTGGGAAAACAAACCTTGTGGGAAGACCAACCTAGTGGGAAACACAACCTAGTGGGAAAACAAACCTTATGGGGAAAGCAACCCTGCGGGAAAACCAACCTTGTGGGAAAACCAACCTTGTGGGAAAGCGAACCTTTTGGGAAAACCAACACAGTGGGAAAACAAACCTTGTGGGAAAACCAACCTTGCGGGAAAACCAACCTTGGGGGAAAACAAACCTTGTGGGAAAACAAACCTTGTGGGGAAACAAACCTTGTGGGGAAACAAACCTTGTGGGAAAACTAACCTTGTGGGAAAACAAACCTTGTGGGAAAACCAACCTTGTGGGAAAGCGAACCTTTTGGGAAAACCAACACAGAGGGAAAACAAACCTTGTGGGAAAACAAACCTTGTGGGGAAACAAACCTTGCGGGAAAACTAACCTTGTGGGAAAACAAACCCTGCGGGAAAACCAACCTTGTGGGAAAACCAACCTTGTGGGGAAACAAACCTTTCGGGAAAACCAACCTTGTGGGAAAACAAACCTTGTGGGAAAACAAACCTTGTGGGGAAACAAACCTTAAGGGAAAACTAACCTTGTGGGAAAACAAACCCTGCGGGAAAACCAACCTTGTGGGAAAACCAACCTTGTGGGGAAACAAACCTTTCGGAAAAACCAACCTTGTGGGAAAACAAACCTTGTGGGAAAACAAACCTTGTGGGGAAACAAACCTTGTGGGAAAACCAACCTTGCGGGAAAGCGAACCTTTTGGGAAAGAGAACCTTTTGGGAAAACCAACACAGTGGGAAAACAAACCTTTTGGGTAAACCAACCTTGCGGGAAAACCAACCTTGGGGTAAAACAAAGCTTGTGGGAAAACAAACCTTTTCGGAAAACCAACCTAGTGGGAAAAACAACCTAGTGGGAAAACAAACCTTATGAGAAAACAAACCTTGTGGGAAAACCAACCTTATGGGGAAAGCAACCCTGCGGGAAAACCAACCTTGTGGGAAAACCAACCCTGTGGGAAAGCGAACCTTTTGGGAAAACCAACACAGTGGGAAAACAAACCTTGTGGGAAAACAAACCTTGTGGGGAAACAAACCTTGCGGGAAAACTAACCTTGTGGGAAAACAAACCCTGCGGGAAAACCAACCTTGGGGGAAAACAAAGCTTGTGGGAAAACAAACCTTGTGGGAAAACCAACCTAGTGGGAAAAACAACCTAGTGGGAAAACAAACCTTGTGAGAAAACAAACCTTGTGGGGAAACAAACCTAGTGGGAAAACAAACCTTGTGAGAAAACAATCCTTGTGGGAAAACAAACCTTGTGGGGAAACAAACCTTGCGGGAAAACTAACCTTGTGGGAAAACAAACCCTGCGGGAAAACCAACCTTGTGGAAAACCAACCTTGTGGGGAAACAAACCTTTTGGGAAAACCAACCTTGTGGGAAAACAAACCTTGTGGGAAAACAATGCTTGTGTTAAAACAAACCTTGTGGGAAAACAAACCTTGTGAGAAAACAAACCTTGTGGGGAAACAAACCTAGTGGGAAAACAAACCTTGTGAGAAAACAAACCTTGTGGGAAAACCAACCTTATGGGAAAACAAACCTAGTGGGAAAACAAACCTTGTGAGGAAACAAACCTTTCGGGAAAACCAACCTTGTGGGAAAACAAACCTTGTGGGAAAACAAGCCTTGTGGGAAAACCAACCTAGTGGGAAAACAAACCTTGTGAGAAAACAAACCTTGTGGGAAAACCAACCTTATGGGGAAACAAACCCTGCGGGAAAACCAACCTTGTGGGAAAACAAACCTTGTGAGAAAACAATCCTTGTGGGAAAACAAACCTTGTGGGGAAACAAACCTTGTGGGGAAACAAACCTTGTGGGAAAACTAACCTTGTGGGAAAACAGACCTTGCGGGAAAACTAACCTTGTGGGAAAACAAACCCTGCGGGAAAACCAACCTTGTGGGAAAACCAACCTTGTGGGGAAACAAACCTTTCGGGAAAACCAACCTAGTGGGAAAACCACAAGGTTGGTTTTCCCGCAGGGTTGCTTTCAGCATAAGGTTTGTTTTCCCACAAGGTTTGTTCTCCCACAAGGTTTGTTTTCCCACTGTGTTGGTTTTCCCAAAAGGTTCGCTTTCCCGCAGGGTTTGTTTTCCCACAAGGTTAGTTTTCCCGCAAGGTCTGTTTTCCCACAAGGTTAGTTTTCCCACAAGGTTTGTTTCCCCACAAGGTTTGTTTCCCCACAAGGTTTGTTTTCCCACAAGGATTGTTTTCTCACAAGGTTTGTTTTCCCACAAGGTTGGTTTTCCCGCAGGGTTTGTTTCCCCATAAGGTTGGTTTTCCCACAAGGTTTGTTCTCTCACAAGGTTTGTTTTCCCACTAGGTTGGTTTTCCCACAAGGCTTGTTTTCCCACAAGGTTTGTTTTCCCACAAGGTTGGTTTTCCCGAAAGGTTTGTTTCCTCACAAGGTTTGTTTTCCCACTAGGTTTGTTTTCCCATATGGTTGGTTTTCCCACAAGGTTTGTTTTCTCACAAGGTTTGTTTTCCCGAAAGGTTTGTTTCCCCACAAGGTTGGTTTTCCCACAAGGTTGGTTTTCCCACAAGGTTTGTTTTAACACAAGCATTGTTTTCCACAAGGTTTGTTTTCCCACAAGGTTGGTTTTCCCACAAGGTTGGTTTTCCCGCAGGGTTTGTTTTCCCACAAGGTTAGTTTTCCCGCAAGGTTTGTTTCCCCACAAGGTTTGTTTTCCCACAAGGATTGTTTTCTCACAAGGTTTGTTTTCCCACTAGGTTTGTTTCCCCACAAGGTTTGTTTTCCCACAAGGTTTGTTTTCCCCCAAGGTTGGTTTTCCCGGAAGGTTGGTTTTCCCACAAGGTTTGTTTTCCCACTGTGTTGGTTTTCCCAAAAGGTTCGCTTTCCCACAAGTTCTCCCACAAGGTTTTGGTGGGTTGTTCTCCCACAAGGTTTGTTTTCCCACTGTGTTGGTTTTCCCGCAGGGTTGCTTTCCCCATAAGATTTGTTTTCCCAACAAACCTTATGCTGAAAGCAACCCTGCGGGAAAACCAACCTTGTGGTTTTCCCACTAGGTTGGTTTTCCCGAAAGGTTTGTTTCCCCACAAGGTTGGTTTTCCCACAAGGTTGGTTTTCCCGCAGGGTTTGTTTTCCCACAAGGTTAGTTTTCCCGCAAGGTCTGTTTTCCCACAAGGTTAGTTTTCCCACAAGGTTTGCTTCCCCACAAGGTTTGTTTCCCCACAAGGTTTGTTTTCCCACAAGGATTGTTTTCTCACAAGGTTTGTTTTCCCACAAGGTTGGTTTTCCCGCAGGGTTTGTTTCCCCATAAGGTTGGTTTTCCCACAAGGTTTGTTTTCTCACAAGGTTTGTTTTCCCACTAGGTTGGTTTTCCCACAAGGCTTGTTTTCCCACAAGGTTTGTTTTCCCACAAGGTTGGTTTTCCCGAAAGGTTTGTTTCCTCACAAGGTTTGTTTTCCCACTAGGTTTGTTTTCCCATAAGGTTGGTTTTCCCACAAGGTTTGTTTTCTCACAAGGTTTGTTTTCCCACTAGGTTTGTTTCCCCACAAGGTTTGTTTTCTCACAAGGTTTGTTTTCCCACAAGGTTTGTTTTCCCACAAGGTTTGTTTTCCCACAAGGTTTGTTTTGCCACAAGGTTGGTTTTCCAGAAAGGTTTGTTTCCCCACAAGGTTAGTTTTCCCACAAGGTTTGTTTTCCCGCAGGGTTTGTTTTCCCACAAGGTTAGTTTTCCCGCAAGGTTTGTTTTCCCACAAGGTTAGTTTTCCCACAAGGTTTGTTTCCCCACAAGGTTTGTTTCCCCACAAGGTTTGTTTTCCCACAAGGATTGTTTTCTCACAAGGTTTGTTTTCCCACTGTGTTGGTTTTCCCAAAAGGTTCGCTTTCCCGCAAGGTTGGTTTTCCCACAAGGTTGGTTTTCCCGCAGGGTTTGTTTCCCCATAAGGTTGGTTTTCCCACAAGGTTTGTTTTCTCACAAGGTTTGTTTTCCCACTAGGTTGGTTTTCCCACAAGGTTTGTTTTCCCACAAGGTTTGTTTACCCACAAGGTTTGTTTTCCCCCAATGTTGGTTTTCCCGCAAGGTTGGTTTTCCCGCAAGGTTAGTTTTCCCACAAGGTTTGATTTAACACAATGTTTGTTTTCCCACAAGATTGGTTTTCCCGAAAGGTTTGTTTCCCCACAAGGTTGGTTTCCCCACAAGGTTTGTTTCCCCACAAGGTTTGTTTTCCCACAAGGATTGTTTTCTCACAAGGTTTGTTTTCCCACTAGGTTTGTTTCCCCACAAGGTTTGTTTTCTCACAAGGTTTTTTTTCCCACAAGGTTTGTTTCCCCACAAGGTTTCTTTCCCCACAAGGTTTGTTTTCCCACAAGGATTGTTTTCTCACAAGGTTTGTTTTCCCACTAGGTTTGTTTCCCCACAAGGTTTGTTTTCTCACAAGGTTTTTTTTTCCCACAAGGTTTGTTTCCCCACAAGGTTTCTTTCCCCATAAGGTTGGTTTTCCCACAAGGTTTGTTTTCCCACAAGGTTTGTTTACCCACAAGGTTTGTTTTCCCCCAAGGTTGGTTTTCCCGCAAGGTTGGTATTCCCGCAAGGTTAGTTTTCCCACAAGGTTTGATTTAACACAATGTTTGTTTTCCCACAAGGTTGGTTTTCCCGAAAGGTTTGTTTCCCCACAAGGTTGGTTTTCCCGCAGGGTTTGTTTTCCCACAATGTTAGTTTTCCCGCAAGGTTTATTTTCCCACAAGGTTCGTTTTCCCGAAAGGTTTGTTTCCCCACAAGGTTGGTTTTCCCACAAGGTTGGTTTTCCCGCAGGGTTTGTTTTCCCACAAGGTTTGTTTCCCCACAAGGTTTGTTTCCCCACAAGGTTTGTTTTCCCACAAGGATTGTTTTCTCACAAGGTTTGTTTTCCCACTGTGTTGGTTTTCCCAAGAGGTTCGCTTTCCCGCAAGGTTCGCTTTCCCGCAAGGTTGGTTTTCCCACAAGGTTTGTTTTCTCACAAGGTTTGTTTTCCCACTAGGTTTGTTTCCCCACAAGGTTTGTTTTCTCACAAGGTTTTTTTTTCCCACAAGGTTTGTTTCCCCACAAGGTTTCTTTCCCCACAAGGTTTGTTTTCCCACAAGGATTGTTTTCTCACAAGGTTTGTTTTCCCACTGTGTTGGTTTTCCCAAGAGGTTCGCTTTCCCGCAAGGTTCGCTTTCCCGCAAGGTTGGTTTTCCCACAAGGTTTTTTTTCTCACAAGGTTTGTTTTCCCACTAGGTTTGTTTCCCCACAAGGTTTGTTTTCTCACAAGGTTTGTTTTCCCACAAGGTTTGTTTTCCCACAAGGTTTGTTTTGCCACAAGGTTGGTTTTCCAGAAAGGTTTGTTTCCCCACAAGGTTGGTTTTCCCACAAGGTTTGTTTTCCCGCACGGTTTGTTTTCCCACAAGGTTAGTTTTCCCGCAAGGTTTGTTTTCCCACAAGGTTAGTTTTCCCACAAGGTTTGTTTCCCCACAAGGTTTGTTTCCCCACAAGGTTTGTTTTCCCACAAGGATTGTTTTCTCACAAGGTTTGTTTTCCCACTGTGTTGGTTTTCCCAAAAGGTTCGCTCTCCCGCAAGGTTGGTTTTCCCACAAGGTTGGTTTTCCCACAGGGTTTGTTTCCCCATAAGGTTGGTTTTCCCACAAGGTTTGTTTTCTCACAAGGTTTGTTTTCCCACTAGGTTTGTTTTCCCACAAGGTTAGTTTTCCCGCAAGGTTTGTTTTCCCACAAGGTTGGTTTTCCCGAAAGGTTTGTTTCCCCACAAGGTTGGTTTTCCCACAAGGTTGGTTTTCCCTCAGGGTTTGTTTTCCCACAAGGTTAGTTTTCCCGCAAGGTTTGTTTCCCCACAAGGTTTGTTTTCCCACAAGGTTTGTTTTCCCACTGAGTTGGTTTTTCCAAAAGGTTCGCTTTCCCACAAGGTTGGTTTTCCCACAAGGTTGGTTTTCCCACAAGGTTGGTTTTCCCGCAGGGTTGCTTTCCCTATAAGGTTGGTTTTCCCACAAGGTTTTTTTTCTCACAAGGTTTGTTTTCCCACTAGGTTGTTTTTCCCACTAGGTTGGTTTTCCCACAAGGTTTGTTTTCCCACAAGCTTTCATTTCCCCCAAGGTTGGTTTTCCCGCAGGGTTTGTTTTCCCACAAGGTTAGTTTTCCCGCAAGGTTTGTTTTCCCACAAGGTTAGTTTTCCCACAAGGTTTGTTTCCCCACAAGGTTTGTTTCCCCACAAGGTTTGTTTTCCCACAAGGATTGTTTTCTCACAAGGTTTGTTTTCCCACTGTGTTGGTTTTCCCAAAAGGTTCGCTTTCCCGCAAGGTTGGTTTTCCCACAAGGTTGGTTTTCCCGCAGGGTTTGTTTCCCCATAAGGTTGGTTTTCCCACAAGGTTTGTTTTCTCACAAGGTTTGTTTTCCCACTAGGTTGGTTTTCCCACAAGGTTTGTTTTCCCACAAGGTTTGTTTACCCACAAGGTTTGTTTTCCCCCAAGGTTGGTTTTCCCGCAAGGTTGGTTTTCCCGCAAGGTTAGTTTTCCCACAAGGTTTGATTTAACACAATGTTTGTTTTCCCACAAGGTTGGTTTTCCCGAAAGGTTTGTTTCCCCACAAGGTTGGTTTTCCCACAAGGTTGGTTTTCCCGCAGGGTTTGTTTTCCCACAAGGTTTGTTTCCCCACAAGGTTTGTTTCCCCACAATGTTTGTTTCCCCACAAGGTTTGTTTTCCCACAAGGATTGTTTTCTCACAAGGTTTGTTTTCCCACTGTGTTGGTTTTCCCAAGAGGTTCGCTTTCCCGCAAGGTTCGCTTTCCCGCAAGGTTGGTTTTCCCACAAGGTTTGTTTTCTCACAAGGTTTGTTTTCCCACTAGGTTTGTTTCCCCACAAGGTTTTTTTTCTCACAAGGTTTTTTTTCCCACAAGGTTTGTTTCCCCACAAGGTTTCTTTCCCCACAAGGTTTGTTTTCCCACAAGGATTGTTTTCTCACAAGGTTTGTTTTCCCACTAGGTTTGTTTCCCCACAAGGTTTGTTTTCTCACAAGGTTTTTTTTTTCCCACAAGGTTTGTTTCCCCACAAGGTTTCTTTCCCCATAAGGTTGGTTTTCCCACAAGGATGGTTTTCCCGCAGGGTTTGTTTTCCCACAAGGTTAGTTTTCCCGCAAGGTTTGTTTTCCCACAAGGTTGGTTGTCCCGAAAGGTTTGTTTCCCCACAAGGTTGGTTTTCCCACAAGGTTGGTTTTCCCGCAGGGTTTGTTTTCCCACAAGGTTTGTTTCCCCACAAGGTTTGTTTCCCCACAAGGTTTGTTTTCCCACAAGGATTGTTTTCTCACAAGGTTTGTTTTCCCACTGTGTTGGTTTTCCCAAGAGGTTCGCTTTACCGCAAGGTTCGCTTTCCCGCAAGGTTGGTTTTCCCACAAGGTTTGTTTTGTCACAAGGTTTGTTTTCCCACTAGGTTTGTTTCCCCACAAGGTTTGTTTTCTCACAAGGTTTTTTTTTCCCACAAGGTTTGTTTCCTCCACAAGGTTTCTTTCCCCACAAGGTTTGTTTTCCCACAAGGATTGTTTTCTCACAAGGTTTGTTTTCCCACTGTGTTGGTTTTCCCAAGAGGTTCGCTTTCCCGCAAGGTTGGTTTTCCCACAAGGTTGGTTTTCCCGCAGGGTTTGTTTCGCCATAAGGTTGGTTTTCCCACAAGGTTTGTTTTCTCACAAGGTTTGTTTTCCCACTAGGTTGGTTTTCCCACAAGGTTTGTTTTCCCACAAGGTTTGTTTACCCACAAGGTTTGTTTTCCCCCAAGGTTGGTTTTCCCGCAAGGTTGGTTTTCCCGCAAGGTTAGTTTTCCCACAAGGTTTGATTTAACACAATGTTTGTTTTCCCACAAGGTTGGTTTTCCCGAAAGGTTTGTTTCCCCACAAGGTTGGTTTTCCCACAAGGTTGGTTTTCCCGCAGGGTTTGTTTTCCCACAAGGTTTGTTTCCCCACAAGGTTTGTTTCCCCACAAGGTTTGTTTCCCCACAAGGTTTGTTTTCCCACAAGGATTGTTTTCTCACAAGGTTTGTTTTCCCACTGTGTTGGTTTTCCCAAGAGGTTCGCTTTCCCGCAAGGTTCGCTTTCCCGCAAGGTTGGTTTTCCCACAAGGTTTGTTTTCTCACAAGGTTTGTTTTCCCACTAGGTTTGTTTTCTCACAAGGTTTTTTTTCCCACAAGGTTTGTTTCCCCACAAGGTTTCTTTCCCCACAAGGTTTGTTTTCCCACAAGGATTGTTTTCTCACAAGGTTTGTTTTCCCACTAGGTTTGTTTCCCCACAAGGTTTGTTTTCTCACAAGGTTTTTTTTTCCCACAAGGTTTGTTTCCCCACAAGGTTTCTTTCCCCATAAGGTTGGTTTTCCCACAAGGTTTGTTTTCCCACAAGGTTTGTTTACCCACAAGGTTTGTTTTCCCCCAAGGTTGGTTTTCCCGCAAGGTTGGTTTTCCCGCAAGGTTAGTTTTCCCACAAGGTTTTATTTAACACAATGTTTGTTTTCCCACAAGGTTGGTTTTCCCGAAAGGTTTGTTTCCCCACAAGGTTGGTTTTCCCACAAGGTTGGTTTTCCCGCAGGGTTTGTTTTCCCACAAGGTTAGTTTTACCGCAAGGTTTGTTTTCCCACAAGGTTGGTTGTCCCGAAAGGTTTGTTTCCCCACAAGGTTGGTTTTCCCACAAGGTTGGTTTTCCCGCAGGGTTTGTTTTCCCACAAGGTTTGTTTCCCCACAAGGTTTGTTTCCCCACAAGGTTTGTTTTCCCACAAGGATTGTTTTCTCACAAGGTTTGTTTTCCCACTGTGTTGGTTTTCCCAAGAGGTTCGCTTTACCGCAAGGTTCGCTTTCCCGCAACGTTGGTTTTCCCACAAGGTTTGTTTTCTCACAAGGTTTGTTTTCCCACTAGGTTTGTTTCCCCACAACGTTTGTTTTCTCACAAGGTTTTTTTTTTCCACAAGGTTTGTTTCCCCACAAGGTTTCTTTCCCCACAAGGTTTGTTTTCCCACAAGGATTGTTTTCTCACAAGGTTTGTTTTCCCACTGTGTTGGTTTTCCCAAGAGGTTCGCTTTCCCGCAAGGTTCGCTTTCCCGCAAGGTTGGTTTTCCCACAAGGTTTTTTTTCTCACAAGGTTTGTTTTCCCACTAGGTTTGTTTCCCCACAAGGCTTGTTTTCTCACAAGGTTTGTTTTCCCACAAGGTTTGTTTTCCCACAAGGTTTGTTTTGCCACAAGGTTGGTTTTCCAGAAAGGTTTGTTTCCCCACAAGGTTGGTTTTCCCACAAGGTTTGTTTTCCCGCAGGGTTTGTTTTCCCACAAGGTTAGTTTTCCCGCAAGGTTTGTTTTCCCACAAGGTTAGTTTTCCCACAAGGTTTGTTTCCCCACAAGGTTTGTTTCCCCACAAGGTTTGTTTTCCCACAAGGATTGTTTTCTCACAAGGTTTGTTTTCCCACTGTGTTGGTTTTCCCAAAAGGTTCGCTTTCCCGCAAGGTTGGTTTTCCCACAAGGTTGGTTTTCCCGCAGGGTTTGTTTCCCCATAAGGTTGGTTTTCCCACAAGGTTTGTTTTCTCACAAGGTTTGTTTTCCCACTAGGTTTGTTTTCCCACAAGGTTAGTTTTCCCGCAAGGTTTGTTTTCCCACAAGGTTGGTTTTCCCGAAAGGTTTGTTTCCCCACAAGGTTGGTTTTCCCACAAGGTTGGTTTTCCCGCAGGGTTTGTTTTCCCACAAGGTTAGTTTTCCCGCAAGGTTTGTTTCCCCACAAGGTTTGTTTTCCCACAAGGTTTGTTTTCCCACTGAGTTGGTTTTTCCAAAAGGTTCGCTTTCCCACAAGGTTGGTTTTCCCACAAGGTTGGTTTTCCCACAAGGTTGGTTTTCCCGCAGGGTTGCTTTCCCTATAAGGTTGGTTTTCCCACAAGGTTTTTTTTCTCACAAGGTTGGTTTTCCCACTAGGTTGTTTTTCCCACTAGGTTGGTTTTCCCACAAGGTTTGTTTTCCCACAAGCTTTGTTTTCCCCCAAGGTTGGTTTTCCCGCAGGGTTTGTTTTCCCACAAGGTTAGTTTTCCCGCAAGGTTTGTTTTCCCACAAGGTTAGTTTTCCCACAAGGTTTGTTTCCCCACAAGGTTTGTTTCCCCACAAGGTTTGTTTTCCCACAAGGATTGTTTTCTCACAAGGTTTGTTTTCCCACTGTGTTGGTTTTCCCAAAAGGTTCGCTTTCCCGCAAGGTTGGTTTTCCCACAAGGTTGGTTTTCCCGCAGGGTTTGTTTCCCCATAAGGTTGGTTTTCCCACAAGGTTTGTTTTCTCACAAGGTTTGTTTTCCCACTAGGTTGGTTTTCCCACAAGGTTTGTTTTCCCACAAGGTTTGTTTACCCACAAGGTTTGTTTTCCCCCAAGGTTGGTTTTCCCGCAAGGTTGGTTTTCCCGCAAGGTTAGTTTTCCCACAAGGTTTGATTTAACACAATGTTTGTTTTCCCACAAGGTTGGTTTTCCCGAAAGGTTTGTTTCCCTACAAGGTTGGTTTTCCCACAAGGTTGGTTTTCCCGCAGGGTTTGTTTTCCCACAAGGTTTGTTTCCCCACAAGGTTTGTTTCCCCACAAGGTTTGTTTCCCCACAAGGTTTGTTTTCCCACAAGGATTGTTTTCTCACAAGGTTTGTTTTCCCACTGTGTTGGTTTTCCCAAGAGGTTCGCTTTCCCGCAAGGTTCGCTTTCCCGCAAGGTTGGTTTTCCCACAAGGTTTGTTTTCTCACAAGGTTTGTTTTCCCACTAGGTTTGTTTCCCCACAAGGTTTGTTTTCTCACAAGGTTTTTTTTCCCACAAGGTTTGTTTCCCCACAAGGTTTCTTTCCCCACAATGTTTGTTTTCCCACAAGGATTGTTTTCTCACAAGGTTTGTTTTCCCACTAGGTTTGTTTCCCCACAAGGTTTGTTTTCTCACAAGGTTTTTTTTTCCCACAAGGTTTGTTTCCCCACAAGGTTTCTTTCCCCATAAGGTTGGTTTTCCCACAAGGTTTGTTTTCCCACAAGGTTTGTTTACCCACAAGGTTTGTTTCCCCACAAGGTTTGTTTCCCCACAAGGTTTGTTTTCCCACAAGGATTGTTTTCTCACAAGGTTTGTTTTCCCACTGTGTTGGTTTTCCCAAGAGGTTCGCTTTCCCGCAAGGTTCGCTTTCCCGCAAGGTTGGTTTTCCCACAAGGTTTGTTTTCTCACAAGGTTTGTTTTCCCACTAGGTTTGTTTCCCCACAAGGTTTGTTTTCTCACAAGGTTTTTTTTTCCCACAAGGTTTGTTTTCCCACAAGGTTGGTTTTCCCACAAGGTTGGTTTTCCCGCAGGGTTTGTTTTCCCACAAGGTTTGTTTCCCCACAAGGTTTGTTTCCCCACAAGGTTTGTTTTCCCACAAGGATTGTTTTCTCACAAGGTTTGTTTTCCCACTGTGTTGGTTTTCCCAAGAGGTTCGCTTTCCCGCAAGGTTCGCTTTCCCGCAAGGTTGGTTTTCCCACAAGGTTTGTTTTCTCACAAGGTTTGTTTTCCCACTAGGTTTGTTTCCCCACAAGGTTTGTTTTCTCACAAGGTTTTTTTTTCCCACAAGGTTTGTTTCCCCACAAGGTTTCTTTCCCCACAAGGTTTGTTTTCCCACAAGGATTGTTTTCTCACAAGGTTTGTTTTCCCACTGTGTTGGTTTTCCCAAGAGGTTCGCTTTCCCGCAAGGTTCGCTTTCCCGCAAGGTTGGTTTTCCCACAAGGTTTTTTTTCTCACAAGGTTTGTTTTCCCACTAGGTTTGTTTCCCCACAAGGTTTGTTTTCTCACAAGGTTTGTTTTCCCACAAGGTTTGTTTTCCCACAAGGTTTGTTTTGCCACAAGGTTGGTTTTCCAGAAAGGTTTGTTTCCCCACAAGGTTGGTTTTCCCACAAGGTTTGTTTTCCCGCACGGTTTGTTTTCCCACAAGGTTAGTTTTCCCGCAAGGTTTGTTTTCCCACAAGGTTAGTTTTCCCACAAGGTTTGTTTCCCCACAAGGTTTGTTTCCCCACAAGGTTTGTTTTCCCACAAGGATTGTTTTCTCACAAGGTTTGTTTTCCCACTGTGTTGGTTTTCCCAAAAGGTTCGCTCTCCCGCAAGGTTGGTTTTCCCACAAGGTTGGTTTTCCCACAGGGTTTGTTTCCCCATAAGGTTGGTTTTCCCACAAGGTTTGTTTTCTCACAAGGTTTGTTTTCCCACTAGGTTTGTTTTCCCACAAGGTTAGTTTTCCCGCAAGGTTTGTTTTCCCACAAGGTTGGTTTTCCCGAAAGGTTTGTTTCCCCACAAGGTTGGTTTTCCCACAAGGTTGGTTTTCCCTCAGGGTTTGTTTTCCCACAAGGTTAGTTTTCCCGCAAGGTTTGTTTCCCCACAAGGTTTGTTTTCCCACAAGGTTTGTTTTCCCACTGAGTTGGTTTTTCCAAAAGGTTCGCTTTCCCACAAGGTTGGTTTTCCCACAAGGTTGGTTTTCCCACAAGGTTGGTTTTCCCGCAGGGTTGCTTTCCCTATAAGGTTGGTTTTCCCACAAGGTTTTTTTTCTCACAAGGTTTGTTTTCCCACTAGGTTGTTTTTCCCACTAGGTTGGTTTTCCCACAAGGTTTGTTTTCCCACAAGCTTTCATTTCCCCCAAGGTTGGTTTTCCCGCAGGGTTTGTTTTCCCACAAGGTTAGTTTTCCCGCAAGGTTTGTTTTCCCACAAGGTTAGTTTTCCCACAAGGTTTGTTTCCCCACAAGGTTTGTTTCCCCACAAGGTTTGTTTTCCCACAAGGATTGTTTTCTCACAAGGTTTGTTTTCCCACTGTGTTGGTTTTCCCAAAAGGTTCGCTTTCCCGCAAGGTTGGTTTTCCCACAAGGTTGGTTTTCCCGCAGGGTTTGTTTCCCCATAAGGTTGGTTTTCCCACAAGGTTTGTTTTCTCACAAGGTTTGTTTTCCCACTAGGTTGGTTTTCCCACAAGGTTTGTTTTCCCACAAGGTTTGTTTACCCACAAGGTTTGTTTTCCCCCAAGGTTGGTTTTCCCGCAAGGTTGGTTTTCCCGCAAGGTTAGTTTTCCCACAAGGTTTGATTTAACACAATGTTTGTTTTCCCACAAGGTTGGTTTTCCCGAAAGGTTTGTTTCCCCACAAGGTTGGTTTTCCCACAAGGTTGGTTTTCCCGCAGGGTTTGTTTTCCCACAAGGTTTGTTTCCCCACAAGGTTTGTTTCCCCACAATGTTTGTTTCCCCACAAGGTTTGTTTTCCCACAAGGATTGTTTTCTCACAAGGTTTGTTTTCCCACTGTGTTGGTTTTCCCAAGAGGTTCGCTTTCCCGCAAGGTTCGCTTTCCCGCAAGGTTGGTTTTCCCACAAGGTTTGTTTTCTCACAAGGTTTGTTTTCCCACTAGGTTTGTTTCCCCACAAGGTTTTTTTTCTCACAAGGTTTTTTTTCCCACAAGGTTTGTTTCCCCACAAGGTTTCTTTCCCCACAAGGTTTGTTTTCCCACAAGGATTGTTTTCTCACAAGGTTTGTTTTCCCACTAGGTTTGTTTCCCCACAAGGTTTGTTTTCTCACAAGGTTTTTTTTTTCCCACAAGGTTTGTTTCCCCACAAGGTTTCTTTCCCCATAAGGTTGGTTTTCCCACAAGGATGGTTTTCCCGCAGGGTTTGTTTTCCCACAAGGTTAGTTTTCCCGCAAGGTTTGTTTTCCCACAAGGTTGGTTGTCCCGAAAGGTTTGTTTCCCCACAAGGTTGGTTTTCCCACAAGGTTGGTTTTCCCGCAGGGTTTGTTTTCCCACAAGGTTTGTTTCCCCACAAGGTTTGTTTCCCCACAAGGTTTGTTTTCCCACAAGGATTGTTTTCTCACAAGGTTTGTTTTCCCACTGTGTTGGTTTTCCCAAGAGGTTCGCTTTACCGCAAGGTTCGCTTTCCCGCAAGGTTGGTTTTCCCACAAGGTTTGTTTTCTCACAAGGTTTGTTTTCCCACTAGGTTTGTTTCCCCACAAGGTTTGTTTTCTCACAAGGTTTTTTTTTCCCACAAGGTTTGTTTCCCCACAAGGTTTCTTTCCCCACAAGGTTTGTTTTCCCACAAGGATTGTTTTCTCACAAGGTTTGTTTTCCCACTGTGTTGGTTTTCCCAAGAGGTTCGCTTTCCCGCAAGGTTGGTTTTCCCACAAGGTTGGTTTTCCCGCAGGGTTTGTTTCGCCATAAGGTTGGTTTTCCCACAAGGTTTGTTTTCTCACAAGGTTTGTTTTCCCACTAGGTTGGTTTTCCCACAAGGTTTGTTTTCCCACAAGGTTTGTTTACCCACAAGGTTTGTTTTCCCCCAAGGTTGGTTTTCCCGCAAGGTTGGTTTTCCCGCAAGGTTAGTTTTCCCACAAGGTTTGATTTAACACAATGTTTGTTTTCCCACAAGGTTGGTTTTCCCGAAAGGTTTGTTTCCCCACAAGGTTGGTTTTCCCACAAGGTTGGTTTTCCCGCAGGGTTTGTTTTCCCACAAGGTTTGTTTCCCCACAAGGTTTGTTTCCCCACAAGGTTTGTTTCCCCACAAGGTTTGTTTTCCCACAAGGATTGTTTTCTCACAAGGTTTGTTTTCCCACTGTGTTGGTTTTCCCAAGAGGTTCGCTTTCCCGCAAGGTTCGCTTTCCCGCAAGGTTGGTTTTCCCACAAGGTTTGTTTTCTCACAAGGTTTGTTTTCCCACTAGGTTTGTTTTCTCACAAGGTTTTTTTTCCCACAAGGTTTGTTTCCCCACAAGGTTTCTTTCCCCACAAGGTTTGTTTTCCCACAAGGATTGTTTTCTCACAAGGTTTGTTTTCCCACTAGGTTTGTTTCCCCACAAGGTTTGTTTTCTCACAAGGTTTTTTTTTCCCACAAGGTTTGTTTCCCCACAAGGTTTCTTTCCCCATAAGGTTGGTTTTCCCACAAGGTTTGTTTTCCCACAAGGTTTGTTTACCCACAAGGTTTGTTTTCCCCCAAGGTTGGTTTTCCCGCAAGGTTGGTTTTCCCGCAAGGTTAGTTTTCCCACAAGGTTTTATTTAACACAATGTTTGTTTTCCCACAAGGTTGGTTTTCCCGAAAGGTTTGTTTCCCCACAAGGTTGGTTTTCCCACAAGGTTGGTTTTCCCGCAGGGTTTGTTTTCCCACAAGGTTAGTTTTACCGCAAGGTTTGTTTTCCCACAAGGTTGGTTGTCCCGAAAGGTTTGTTTCCCCACAAGGTTGGTTTTCCCACAAGGTTGGTTTTCCCGCAGGGTTTGTTTTCCCACAAGGTTTGTTTCCCCACAAGGTTTGTTTCCCCACAAGGTTTGTTTTCCCACAAGGATTGTTTTCTCACAAGGTTTGTTTTCCCACTGTGTTGGTTTTCCCAAGAGGTTCGCTTTACCGCAAGGTTCGCTTTCCCGCAACGTTGGTTTTCCCACAAGGTTTGTTTTCTCACAAGGTTTGTTTTCCCACTAGGTTTGTTTCCCCACAACGTTTGTTTTCTCACAAGGTTTTTTTTTCCACAAGGTTTGTTTCCCCACAAGGTTTCTTTCCCCACAAGGTTTGTTTTCCCACAAGGATTGTTTTCTCACAAGGTTTGTTTTCCCACTGTGTTGGTTTTCCCAAGAGGTTCGCTTTCCCGCAAGGTTCGCTTTCCCGCAAGGTTGGTTTTCCCACAAGGTTTTTTTTCTCACAAGGTTTGTTTTCCCACTAGGTTTGTTTCCCCACAAGGCTTGTTTTCTCACAAGGTTTGTTTTCCCACAAGGTTTGTTTTCCCACAAGGTTTGTTTTGCCACAAGGTTGGTTTTCCAGAAAGGTTTGTTTCCCCACAAGGTTGGTTTTCCCACAAGGTTTGTTTTCCCGCAGGGTTTGTTTTCCCACAAGGTTAGTTTTCCCGCAAGGTTTGTTTTCCCACAAGGTTAGTTTTCCCACAAGGTTTGTTTCCCCACAAGGTTTGTTTCCCCACAAGGTTTGTTTTCCCACAAGGATTGTTTTCTCACAAGGTTTGTTTTCCCACTGTGTTGGTTTTCCCAAAAGGTTCGCTTTCCCGCAAGGTTGGTTTTCCCACAAGGTTGGTTTTCCCGCAGGGTTTGTTTCCCCATAAGGTTGGTTTTCCCACAAGGTTTGTTTTCTCACAAGGTTTGTTTTCCCACTAGGTTTGTTTTCCCACAAGGTTAGTTTTCCCGCAAGGTTTGTTTTCCCACAAGGTTGGTTTTCCCGAAAGGTTTGTTTCCCCACAAGGTTGGTTTTCCCACAAGGTTGGTTTTCCCGCAGGGTTTGTTTTCCCACAAGGTTAGTTTTCCCGCAAGGTTTGTTTCCCCACAAGGTTTGTTTTCCCACAAGGTTTGTTTTCCCACTGAGTTGGTTTTTCCAAAAGGTTCGCTTTCCCACAAGGTTGGTTTTCCCACAAGGTTGGTTTTCCCACAAGGTTGGTTTTCCCGCAGGGTTGCTTTCCCTATAAGGTTGGTTTTCCCACAAGGTTTTTTTTCTCACAAGGTTGGTTTTCCCACTAGGTTGTTTTTCCCACTAGGTTGGTTTTCCCACAAGGTTTGTTTTCCCACAAGCTTTGTTTTCCCCCAAGGTTGGTTTTCCCGCAGGGTTTGTTTTCCCACAAGGTTAGTTTTCCCGCAAGGTTTGTTTTCCCACAAGGTTAGTTTTCCCACAAGGTTTGTTTCCCCACAAGGTTTGTTTCCCCACAAGGTTTGTTTTCCCACAAGGATTGTTTTCTCACAAGGTTTGTTTTCCCACTGTGTTGGTTTTCCCAAAAGGTTCGCTTTCCCGCAAGGTTGGTTTTCCCACAAGGTTGGTTTTCCCGCAGGGTTTGTTTCCCCATAAGGTTGGTTTTCCCACAAGGTTTGTTTTCTCACAAGGTTTGTTTTCCCACTAGGTTGGTTTTCCCACAAGGTTTGTTTTCCCACAAGGTTTGTTTACCCACAAGGTTTGTTTTCCCCCAAGGTTGGTTTTCCCGCAAGGTTGGTTTTCCCGCAAGGTTAGTTTTCCCACAAGGTTTGATTTAACACAATGTTTGTTTTCCCACAAGGTTGGTTTTCCCGAAAGGTTTGTTTCCCTACAAGGTTGGTTTTCCCACAAGGTTGGTTTTCCCGCAGGGTTTGTTTTCCCACAAGGTTTGTTTCCCCACAAGGTTTGTTTCCCCACAAGGTTTGTTTCCCCACAAGGTTTGTTTTCCCACAAGGATTGTTTTCTCACAAGGTTTGTTTTCCCACTGTGTTGGTTTTCCCAAGAGGTTCGCTTTCCCGCAAGGTTCGCTTTCCCGCAAGGTTGGTTTTCCCACAAGGTTTGTTTTCTCACAAGGTTTGTTTTCCCACTAGGTTTGTTTCCCCACAAGGTTTGTTTTCTCACAAGGTTTTTTTTCCCACAAGGTTTGTTTCCCCACAAGGTTTCTTTCCCCACAATGTTTGTTTTCCCACAAGGATTGTTTTCTCACAAGGTTTGTTTTCCCACTAGGTTTGTTTCCCCACAAGGTTTGTTTTCTCACAAGGTTTTTTTTTCCCACAAGGTTTGTTTCCCCACAAGGTTTCTTTCCCCATAAGGTTGGTTTTCCCACAAGGTTTGTTTTCCCACAAGGTTTGTTTACCCACAAGGTTTGTTTTCCCCCAAGGTTGGTTTTCCCGCAAGGTTGGTTTTCCCGCAAGGTTAGTTTTCCCACAAGGTTTTATTTAACACAATGTTTGTTTTCCCACAAGGTTGGTTTTCCCGAAAGGTTTGTTTCCCCACAAGGTTGGTTTTCCCACAAGGTTGGTTTTCCCGCAGGGTTTGTTTTCCCACAAGGTTAGTTTTCCCGCAGGGTTTGTTTTCCCACAAGGTTGGTTGTCCCGAAAGGTTTGTTTCCCCACAAGGATGGTTTTCCCACAAGGTTGGTTTTCCCGCAGGGTTTGTTTTCCCACAAGGTTTGTTTCCCCACAAGGTTTGTTTCCCCACAAGGTTTGTTTTCCCACAAGGATTGTTTTCTCACAAGGTTTGTTTTCCCACTGTGTTGGTTTTCCCAAGAGGTTCGCTTTCCCGCAAGGTTCGCTTTCCCGCAAGGTTGGTTTTCCCACAAGGTTTGTTTTCTCACAAGGTTTGTTTTCCCACTAAGTTTGTTTCCCCACAAGGTTTATTTTCTCACAAGGTTTTTTTTTCCCACAAGGTTTGTTTCCCCACAAGGTTTCTTTCCCCACAAGGTTTGTTTTCCCACAAGGATTGTTTTCTCACAAGGTTTATTTTCCCACTGTGTTGGTTTTCCCAAGAGGTTCGCTTTCCCGCAAGGTTCGCTTTCCCGCAAGGTTGGTTTTCCCACAAGGTTTTTTTTCTCACAAGGTTTGTTTTCCCACTAGGTTTGTTTCCCCACAAGGCTTGTTTTCTCACAAGGTTTGTTTTCCCACAAGGTTTGTTTTCCCACAAGGTTTGTTTTCCCACAAGGTTTGTTTTGCCACAAGGTTGGTTTTCCAGAAAGGTTTGTTTCCCAACAAGGTTGGTTTTCCCGCAAGGTTGGTTTTCCCACAAGGTTTGTTTTCCCACTGTGTTGGTTTTCCCAAAAGGTTCGCTTTCCCGCAAGGTTGGTTTTCCCACAAGGTTTGTTTCCTAACCTTGTGGGAAAACAAACCTTGCGGGAAAACTAACCTTGTGGGAAAACAAACCCTGCGGGAAAACAAACCTTGTGGGAAAACCAACCTTGTGGGGAAACAAACCTTTCTGGAAAACCAACCTTGTGGCAAAACAAACCTTGTGGGAAAACAAACCTTGTGGGAAAACAAACCTTGTGAGAAAACAAGCCTTGTGGGGATACAAACCTAGTGGGAAAACAAACCTTGTGAGAAAAAAAACCTTGTGGGAAAACAAACCTTGCGGGAAAGCGAACCTTGCGGGAAAGCGAACCTCTTGGGAAAACCAACACAGTGGGAAAACAAACCTTGTGAGAAAACAATCCTTGTGGGAAAACAAACCTTGTTGGGAAAGAAACCTTGTGGGGAAACAAACCTTGTGGGAAAAAAAACCTTGTGAGAAAACAAACCTTGTGGGGAAACAAACCTAGTGGGAAAACAAACCTTGTGAGAAAACAAACCTTGTGGGAAAACCAACCTTGCGGGAAAGCGAACCTTGCGGGAAAGCGAACCTCTTGGGAAAACCAACACAGTGGGAAAACAAACCTTGTGAGAAAACAATCCTTGTGGGAAAACAAACCTTGTGGGGAAACAAACCTTGTGGGGAAACAAACCTTATGGGAAAACAAACCCTGCGGGAAAACCAACCTTGTGGGAAAACCAACCTTGTGGGGAAACAAACCTTTCGGGAAAACCAACCTTGTGGGAAAACAAACCTTGCGGGAAAACTAACCTTGTGGGAAAACAAACCCTGCGGGAAAACCAACCTTGTGGGAAAACCAACCTTGTGGGGAAACAAACCTTTCGGGAAAACAAACCTTGTGGGAAAACAAACATTGTGTTAAATAAAACCTTGTGGGAAAACTAACCTTGCGGGAAAACCAACCTTGCGGGAAAACCAACCTTGGGGGAAAACAAACCTTGTGGGTAAACAAACCTTGTGGGAAAACAAACCTTGTGGGAAAACCAACCTTATGGGGAAAGAAACCTTGTGGGGAAACAAACCTTGTGGGAAAAAAAAACCTTATGAGAAAACAAACCTTGTGGGGAAACAAACCTAGTGGGAAAACAAACCTTGTGAGAAAACAATCCTTGTGGGAAAACAAACCTTGTGGGGAAAGAAACCTTGTGGGGAAACAAACCTTGTGGGAAAAAAAACCTTGTGAGAAAACAAACCTTGTGGGGAAACAAACCTAGTGGGAAAACAAACCTTGTGAGAAAACAAACCTTGTGGGAAAACCAACCTTGCGGGAAAGCGAACCTTGCGGGAAAGCGAACCTCTTGGGAAAACCAACACAGTGGGAAAACAAACCTTGTGAGAAAACAATCCTTGTGGGAAAACAAACCTTGTGGGGAAACAAACCTTGTGGGGAAACAAACCTTGTGGGAAAACAAACCCTGCGGGAAAACCAACCTTGTGGGAAAACCAACCTTGTGGGGAAACAAACCTTTCGGGAAAACCAACCTTGTGGGAAAACAAACATTGTGTTAAATCAAACCTTGTGGGAAAACTAACCTTGCGGGAAAACCAACCTTGCGGGAAAACCAACCTTGGGGGAAAACAAACCTTGTGGGTAAACAAACCTTGTGGGAAAACAAACCTTGTGGGAAAACCAACCTAGTGGGAAAACAAACCTTGTGAGAAAACAAACCTTGTGGGAAAACCAACCTTATGGGGAAACAAACCCTGCGGGAAAACCAACCTTGTGGGAAAACCAACCTTGCGGGAAAGCGAACCTTTTGGGAAAACCAACACAGTGGGAAAACAAACCTTGTGAGAAAACAATCCTTGTGGGAAAACAAACCTTGTGGGGAAACAAACCTTGTGGGGAAACCAACCTTGTGGGGAAACAAACCTTTCGGGAAAACCAATCTTGTGGGAAAACAAACATTGTGTTAAATCAAACCTTGTGAGAAAACTAACCTTGCGGGAAAACCAACCTTGCGGGAAAACAAACCTTGGGGGAAAACAAACCTTGTGGGTAAACAAACCTTGTGGGAAAACAAACCTTGTGGGAAAACCAACCTAGTGGGAAAACAAACCTTGTGAGAAAACAAACCTTGTGGGAAAACCAACCTTATGGGGAAACAAACCCTGCGGGAAAACCAACCTTGTGGGAAAACCAACCTTGCGGGAAAGCGAACCTTTTGGGAAAACCAACACAGTGGGAAAACAAACCTTGTGAGAAAACAATCCTTGTGGGAAAACAAACCTTGTGGGGAAACAAACCTTGTGGGGAAACAAACCTTGTGGGAAAACTAACCTTGTGGGAAAACAAACCTTGCGGGAAAACTAACCTTGTGGGAAAACAAACCCTGCGGGAAAACAAACCTTGTGGGAAAACCAACCTTGTGGGGAAACAAACCTTTCTGGAAAACCAACCTTGTGGCAAAACAAACCTTGTGGGAAAACAAACCTTGTGGGAAAACAAACCTTGTGGGAAAACAAACCTTGTGAGAAAACAAACCTTGTGGGGAAACAAACCTAGTGGGAAAACAAACCTTGTGAGAAAAAAAACCTTGTGGGAAAACCAACCTTGCGGGAAAGCGAACCTTGCGGGAAAGCAAACCTCTTGGGAAAACCAACACAGTGGGAAAACAAACCTTGTGAGAAAACAATCCTTGTGGGAAAACAAACCTTGTGGGGAAAGAAACCTTGTGGGGAAACAAACCTTGTGGGAAAAAAAAACCTTGTGAGAAAACAAACCTTGTGGGGAAACAAACCTAGTGGGAAAACAAACCTTGTGAGAAAACAAACCTTGTGGGAAAACCAACCTTGCGGGAAAGCGAACCTTGCGGGAAAGCGAACCTCTTGGGAAAACCAACACAATGGGAAAACAAACCTTGTGAGAAAACAATCCTTGTGGGAAAACAAACCTTGTGGGGGAACAAACCTTGTGGGGAAACAAACCTTGTGGGAAAACTAACCTTGTGGGAAAACAAACCTTGTTGGGAAACAAACCTTGTGGGGAAACAAACCTTGTGGGAAAACAAACCTTGTGAGAAAACAATCCTTGTGGGAAAACAAACCTTGTGGGGAAACAAACCTTGTGGGGAAACAAACCTTGTGGGGAAACAAACCTTGTGGGAAAACAAACCTTGTGGGAAAACCAACCTTATGGGGAAAGCAACCCTGCGGGAAAACCAACCTTGTGGGAAAACCAACCTTGTGGGAAAACCAACCTTGTGGGAAAGCGAACCTTTTGGGAAAACCAACACAGTGGAAAAACAAACCTTGTGGGAAAACAAAGCTTGTGGGGAAACAAACCTTGCGGGAAAACTAACCTTGTGGGAAAACAAACCCTGCGGGAAAACCAACCTTGGGGGAAAACAAAGCTTGTGGGAAAACAAACCTTGTGGGAAAACCAACCTAGTGGAAAAAACAACCTAGTGGGAAAACAAACCTTGTGCGAAAACAAACCTTGTGGGAAAACCAACCTCATGGGGAAAGCAACCCTGCGGGAAAACCAACCTTGTGGGAAAACCAACCTTGTGGGAAAACCAACCTTGTGGGAAAGCGAACCTTTTGGGAAAACCAACACAGTGGGAAAACAAACCTTGTGGGGAAACAAACCTTGCGGGAAAACTAACCTTGTGGGAAAACAAACCCTGCGGGAAAACCAACCTTGTGGGAAAACCAACCTTGTGGGGAAACAAACCTTTCGGGAAAACCAACCTTGTGGGAAAACAAACCTTGCGGGAAAACTAACCTTGTGGGAAAACAAACCCTGCGGGAAAACCAACCTTGTGGGAAAACCAACCTTGTGGGGAAACAAACCTTTCGGGAAAACCAACCTTGTGGGAAAACAAACATTGTGGGTAAACAAACCTTGTGGGAAAACAAACCTTGTGGGAAAACCAACCTTGTGGGAAAACAAACCTTGTGGGAAAACCAACCTAGTGGGAAAACAAACCTTGTGAGAAAACAAACCTTTTGGGAAAACCAACCTTATGGGGAAACAAACCCTGCGGGAAAACCAGCCTTGTGGGAAAACCAACCTTGCGGGAAAGCGAACCTTTTGGGAAAACCAACACAGTGGGAAAACAAACCTTGTGAGAAAACTAACCTTGTGGGAAAACAAACCCTGCGGGAAAACCAACCTTGTGGGAAAACCAACCTTGTGGGGAAACAAACCTTTCGGGAAAACCAACCTTGTGGGAAAACAAACATTGTGGGTAAACAAACCTTGTGGGAAAACAAACCTTGTGGGAAAACCAACCTTTTGGGAAAACAAACCTTGTGGGAAAACCAACCTAGTGGGAAAACAAACCTTGTGAGAAAACAAACCTTTTGGGAAAACCAAACTTATGGGGAAACAAACCCTGCGGGAAAACCAGCCTTGTGGGAAAACCAACCTTGCGGGAAAGCGAACCTTTTGGGAAAACCAACACAGTGGGAAAACAAACCTTGTGAGAAAACAATCCTTGTGGGAAAACAAACCTTGTGGGGAAACAAACCTTGTGGGAAAACAAACCTTGTGGGAAAACCAACCTTGTGGGGAAACAAACCTTTCTGGAAAACCAACCTTGTGGCAAAACAAACCTTGTTGGAAAACAAAACTTGTGGGAAAACAAACCTTGTGGGAAAACAAACCTTGTGAGAAAACAAACCTTGTGGGGAAACAAACCTAGTGGGAAAACAAACCTTGTGAGAAAACAAACCTTGTGGGAAAACCAACCTTGCGGGAAAGCGAACCTTGCGGGAAAGCGAACCTCTTGGGAAAACCAACACAGTGGGAAAACAAACCTTGTGAGAAAACAATCCTTGTGGGAAAACAAACCTTGTGGGGAAACAAACCTTGTGGGGAAACAAACCTTGTGGGAAAACTAACCTTGTGGGAAAACAAACCTTGAGGGAAAACTAACCTTGTGGGAAAACAAACCCTGCGGGAAAACCAGCCTTTTTGGGGAAACCAACCTTGTGGGGAAACAAACCTTTCGGGAAAACCAACCTTGTGGGAAAACAAACCTTGTGAGAAAACAAACATTGTGGGGAAACAAACCTTGTGGGAAAACCAGCCTTGCGGGAAAGCGAACCTTTTGGGAAAACCAACCTTATGGGGAAAGCAACCCTGCGGGAAAACCAACCTTGTGGGAAAACCAACCTTGTGGGAAAACCAACCTTTTGGGAAAGCGAACCTTTTGGGAAAACCAACACAGTGGGAAAACAAACCTTGTGGGAAAACAAACCTTGTGGGGAAACAAACCTTGCGGGAAAACTAACCTTGTGGGAAAACAAACCCTGCGGGAAAACCATCCTTGTGGGAAAACCAACCTTGTGGGGAAACAAACCTTTCGGGAAAAAAAACCTTGTGGGAAAACAAACCTTGTGGGAAAACAAACCTTGTGGGGAAACAAACCTTGTGGGAAAACCAACCTTGCGGGAAAGCGAACCTTTTGGGAAAACCAACACAGTGGGAAAACAAACCTTGTGGGTAAACCAACCTTGCGGGAAAACAAACTTTGGGGGAAAACAAAGCTTGTGGGAAAACAAACCTTGTGGGAAAACCAACCTAGTGGGAAAAACAACCTTGGGGGAAAACAAAGCTTGTGGGAAAACAAACCTTGTGGGAAAACCAACCTAGTGGGAAAAACAACCTAGTGGGAAAACAAACCTTGTGAGAAAACAAACCTTGTGGGAAAACCAACCTTATGGGGAAAGCAACCCTGCGGGAAAACCAACCTTGTGGGAAAACCAACCTTGTGGGGAAACAAACCTAGTGGGAAAACAAACCTTGTGAGAAAACAAACCTTGTGGGAAAACCAACCTTGCGGGAAAGCGAACCTTGCGGGAAAGCGAACCTCTTGGGAAAACCAACACAGTGGGAAAACAAACCTTGTGAGAAAACAATCCTTGTGGGAAAACAAACCTTGTGGGGAAACAAACCTTGTGGGGAAACAAACCTTGTGGGAAAACAAACCTTGTGAGAAAACAAACCTTGTGGGGAAAGAAACCTAGTGGGAAAACAAACCTTGTGAGAAAACAAACCTTGTGGGAAAACCAACCTTGCGGGAAAGCGAACCTTGCGGGAAAGCGAACCTCTTGGGAAAACCAACACAGTGGGAAAACAAACCTTGTGAGAAAACAATCCTTGTGGGAAAACAAACCTTGTGGGGAAACAAACCTTGTGGGAAAACCAACCTTGTGGGGAAACAAACCTTTCTGGAACACCAACCTTGTGGCAAAACAAACCTTGTGGGAAAACAAACCTTGTGGGAAAACAAACCTTGTGGGAAAACAAACCTTGTGAGAAAACAAACCTTGTGGGGAAACAAACCTAGTGAGAAAACAAACCTTGTGAGATAACAAACCTTGTGGGAAAACCAACCTTGCGGGAAAGCGAACCTTGCGGGAAAGCGAACCTCTTGGGAAAACCAACACAGTGGGAAAACAAACCTTGTGAGAAAACAATCCTTGTGGGAAAACAAACCTTGTGGGGAAACAAACCTTGTGGGAAAACCAACCTTGTGGGGAAACAAACCTTTCTGGAAAACCAACCTTGTGGCAAAACAAACCTTGTGGGAAAACAAACCTTGTGGGAAAACAAACCTTGTGGGAAAACAAACCTTGTGAGAAAACAAACCTTGTGGGGAAACAAACCTAGTGGGAAAAACAAACCTTGTGAGAAAACAAACCTTGTGGGAAAACCAACCTTGCGGGAAAGCGAACCTTGCGGGAAAGCGAACCTCTTGGGAAAACCAACACAGTGGGAAAACAAACCTTGTGATAAAACAATCCTTTTGGGAAAACAAACCTTGTGGGGAAACAAACCTTGTGGGGAAACAAACCTTGTGGAAAAACAAACCTTGTGAGAAAACAAACCTTGTGGGGAAACAAACCTAGTGGGAAAACAAACCTTGTGAGAAAACAAACCTTGTGGGAAAACCAACCTTTCGGGAAAACCAACCTTGTGGGAAAACAAACCTTGTGGGAAAACAAACCTTATGGGAAAACAAACCTTGTGGGAAAACAAATCTTATGGGAAAACAAACATTGTGGGGAAACAAACACAGTGGGAAAACAAACCTTGTGGGAAAACCAACCTTGCCGGAAAACCAACCTTGGGGGAAAACAAAGCTTGTGGGAAAACGAACCTTGTGGGAAAACCAACCTAGTGGGAAAAACAACCTAGTTGGAAAACAAACCTTGTGAGAAAACAAACCTTGTGGGAAAACCAACCTTATGGGGAAAGCAACCCTGCGGGAAAACCAACCTTGTGGGAAAACCAACCTTGTGGGAAAGCGAACCTTTGGGGAAAACCAACACAGTGGAAAAAAAACCTTGTGGGAAAACCAACCTTGCCGGAAAACCAACCTTGGGGGAAAACAAACCTTGTGGGAAAACAAACCTTGTGGGGAAACAAACCTAGTGGGAAAAAAAAACCTTGTGAGAAAAAAATCCTTGTGGGAAAACAAACCTTGGGGGGAAACAAACCTTGCGGGGAAACTAACCTTGTGGGAAAACAAACCCTGCGGGAAAACCAACCCTGTGGGAAAACCAACCTTGTGGGGAAACAAACCTTTCGGGAAAACAAACCTTGTGGGAAAACAAACCTAGTGGGAAAACAAACCTTGTGGGAAAACAAACCTTATGGGGAAAGCAACCCTGCCCATAAGGTTTGTTTTCCCACTAGGTTGTGTTTCCCACTAGGTTGGTCTTCCCACAAGGTTTGTTTTCCCACAAGGTTTGTTTTCCCACAAGGTTAGTTTTCCCGCAAGGTTTGTTTCCCCACAAGGTTTGTTTTCCCACAAGGATTGTTTTCTCACAAGGTTTGTTTTCTCACTAGGTTTGTTTCCCCACAAGGTTTGTTTTCCCACAAGGTTTGTTTTCCCCCAAGGTTGGTTTTCCCGCAAGGTTGGTTTTCCCGCAAGGTTTGTTTTCCCACTGTGTTGGTTTTCCCAAAAGGTTCGCTTTCCCAAAAGGTTCGTTTTCCCACAAGGTTGGTTTTCCCACAAGGTTGGTTTTCCCGCAGGGTTGCTTTCCCCATAAGGTTGGTTTTCCCACAAGGTTTGTTTTCTCACAAGGTTTTTTTCCCACTAGGTTGTTTTTCCCACTAGGTTGGTTTTCCGAAAAGGTTTGTTTTCCCACAAGCTTTGTTTTCCCCCAAGGTTGGTTTTCCCGCAAGGTTGGTTTTCCCACAAGGTTTGTTTTCCCACTGTGTTGGTTTTCCCAAAAGGTTCGCTTTCCCGCAAGGCTGGTTTTCCCACAAGGTTTGTTTCCCCACAATGTTTGTTTTCTCACAAGGTTGGTTTTCCCACAAGGTTGGTTTTCCCGAAAGGTTTGTTTCCCCACAAGGTTGGTTTTCCCACAAGGCTGGTTTTCCCGCAGGGTTTGTTTTCCCACAAGGTTAGTTTTCCCGCAAGGTTTGTTTTCCCACAAGGTTAGTTTTCCCACAAGGTTTGTTTCCCCACAAGGTTTGTTTCCCCACAAGGTTTGTTTTCCCACAAGGATTGTTTTCTCACAAGGTTTGTTTTCCCACTGTGTTGGTTTTCCCAAAAGGTTCGCTTTCCCGCAAGGTTCGCTTTCCCACAAGGTTGGTTTTCCCATAATGTTTGTTTTCTCACAAGGTTTGTTTTCCCACAAGGTTGGTTTTCCCGAAAGGTTTGTTTCCCCACAAGGTTGGTTTTCTCACAAGGTTTGTTTTCCCACAAGGTTTGTTTTCCCACAAGGTTCGTTTTCCCACAAGGTTTGTTTTGCCACAAGGTTGGTTTTCCAGAAAGGTTTGTTTCCCCACAAGGTTGGTTTTCCCACAAGGTTTGTTTTCCCGCAGGGTTTGTTTTCCCACAAGGTTAGTTTTCCCGCAAGGTTTGTTTTCCCACAAGGTTTGTTTTCCCACTGTGTTGGTTTTCCCAAAAGGTTCGCTTTCCCACAAGGTTGGTTTTCCCGCAGGGTTGCTTTCCCCATAAGGTTGGTTTTCCCACAAGGTTTGTTTTCCCGCAGGGTTTGTTTTCCCACAAGGTTAGTTTTCCCGCAAGGTTTGTTTTCCCACAAGGTTTGTTTTCCCACTGTGTTGGTTTTCCCAAAAGGTTCGCTTTCCCACAAGGTTGGTTTTCCCACAAGGTTGGTTTTCCCACAAGGTTGGTTTTCCCACAAGGTTGGTTTTCCCACAAGGTTGGTTTTCCCGCAGGGTTGCTTTCCCCATAAGGTTGGTTTTCCCGCAAGGTTTGTTTTCCCACAAGGTTAGTTTTCCCACAAGGTTTGTTTCCCCACAAGGTTTGTTTCCCCACAAGGTTGGTTTTCCCACAAGGATTGTTTTCTCACAAGGTTGTTTTCCCACTGTGTTGGTTTTCCCAAAAGGTTCGCTTTCCCGCAAGGTTGGTTTTCCCCCAAGGTTGGTTTTCCCGCAGGGTTTGTTTTCCCACAAGGTTAGTTTTCCCGCAAGGTTTGTTTCCCCACAAGGTTTGTTTTCCCACAAGGTTTGTTTTCCCACTGTGTTGGTTTTCCCAAAAGGTTCGCTTTCCCACAAGGTTGGTTTTCCCACAAGGTTGGTTTTCCCACAAGGTTGGTTTTCCCGCAGGGTTGCTTTCCCCATAAGGTTGGTATTCCCACAAGGTTTGTTTTCTCACAAGGTTTGTTTTCCCACTAGGTTGTTTTTCCCACTAGGTTGGTTTTCCCACAAGGTTTGTTTTCCCACAAGCTTTGTTTTCCCCCAAGGTTGTTTTTCCCACTAGGTTGGTTTTCCCACAAGGTTTGTTTTCCCTCAAGCTTTGTTTTCCCCCAAGGTTGGTTTTCCCGCAAGGTTGGTTTACCCACAAGGATTGTTTTCCCACTGTGTTGGTTTTTCCCAAAAGGTTCGCTTTCCCGCAAGGTTGGTTTTCCCACAAGGTTTGTTTCCCCACTAGGTTTGTTTTCCCACAAGGTTGGTTTTCCCACAAGGTTGATTTTCCCGAAAGTTTTGTTTCCCCACAAGGTTGGTTTTCCCACAAGGTTGGTTTTTCCGCAGGGTTTGTTTTCCCACAAGGTTAGTTTTCCCGCAAGGTTTGTTTCCCCAAAAGGTTTGTTTTCCCACAAGGTTTGTTTTCCCACTGTGTTGGTTTTCCCAAAAGGTTCGCTTTCCCAAAAGGTTGGTTTTCCCACAAGGTTGGTTTTCCCACAAGGTTGGTTTTCCCGCAGGGTTGCTTTCCCCATAAGGTTGGTTTTCCCAAAAGGTTCGCTTTCCCGCAAGGCTGGTTTTCCCACAAGGTTTGTTTCCCCACAATGTTTGTTTTCTCACAAGGCTTGTTTCCCCACAAGGTTGGTTTTCCCACAAGGCTGGTTTTCCCGCAGGGTTTGTTTTCCCACAAGGTTAGTTTTCCCGCAAGGTTTGTTTTCCCACAAGGTTAGTTTTCCCACAAGGTTTGTTTCCCCACAAGGTTTGTTTCCCCACAAGGTTTGTTTTCCCACAAGGATTGTTTTCTCACAAGGTTTGTTTTCCCACTGTGTTGGTTTTCCCAAGAGGTTCGCTTTCCCGCAAGGTTCGCTTTCCCGCAAGGTTGGTTTTCCCACAAGGTTTGTTTTCTCACAAGGTTTGTTTTTCCACTAGGTTTGTTTCCCCACAAGGATTGTTTTCTCGCAAGGTTTGTTTTCCCACAAGGTTTGTTTTCCCACAAGGTTTGTTTTCCCACAAGGTTTGTTTTGCCACAAGGTTGGTTTTCCAGAAAGGTTTGTTTCCCCACAAGGTTTGTTTTCCCACAAGGTTTGTTTTCCCGCACGGTTTGTTTTCCCACAAGGTTAGTTTTCCCGCAAGGTTTGTTTTCCCACAAGGTTAGTTTTCCCACAAGGTTTGTTTCCCCACAAGGTTTGTTTCCCCACAAGGTTTGTTTTCCCACAAGGATTGTTTTCTCACAAGGTTTGTTTTCCCACTGTGTTGGTTTTCCCAAAAGGTTCACTTTCCCGCAAGGTTGGTTTTCCCACAAGGTTGGTTTTCCCGCAGGGTTTGTTTCCCCATAAGGTTGGTTTTCCCAAATGGTTTGTTTTCTCACAAGGTTTGTTTTCCCACTAGGTTGGTTTTCCCACAAGGTTTGTTTTCCCACAAGGTTTGTTTACCCACAAGGTTTGTTTCCCCCAAGGTTGGTTTTCCCGCAAGGTTGGTTTTCCCATAAGGTTGGTTTTCCCACAAGGTTGGTTTTCCCGCAAGGTTGGTTTTCCCACAAGCTCTGATTTAACACAATGTTTGTTTTCCCACAAGGTTGGTTTTCCCGAAAGGTTTGTTTCCCCACAAGGTTGGTTTTCCCACAAGATTGGTTTTCCCGCAGGGTTTGTTTTCCCACAAGGTTAGTTTTCCCGCAAGGTTTGTTTTCCCACAAGGTTGGTTTTCCCGAAAGGTTTGTTTTCCCACAAGGTTGGTTTTCCCACAAGGTTGGTTTTCCCGCAGGGTTTGTTTTCCCACAAGGTTAGTTTTCCCGCAAGGTTTGTTTCCCCACAAGGTTTGTTTTCCCACAAGGTTTGTTTTCCCACTGTGTTGGTTTTCCCAAAAGGTTCGCTTTCCCACAAGGTTGGTTTTCCCACAAGGTTGGTTTTCCCACAAGGTTGGTTTTCCCGCAGGGTTGCTTTCCCCATGAGGTTGGTTTTCCCACAAGGTTTGTTTTCTCACAAGGTTTGTTTTCCCACTAGGTTGTTTTTCCCACTAGGTTGGTTTTCCCACAAGGTTTGTTTTCCCACAAGCTTTGTTTTCCCCCAAGGTTGGTTTTCCCGCAGGGTTTGTTTTCCCACAAGGTTAGTTTTCCCGCAAGGTTTGTTTCCCCACAAGGTTTGTTTTCCCACAAGGTTTGTTTTCCCACTGTGTTGGTTTTCCCAAAAGGTTCACTTTCCCGCAAGGTTGGTTTTCCCACAAGGTTTGTTTCCCCACAAGGTTTGTTTTCCCACAAGGTTGGTTTTCCCGAAAGGTTTGTTTCCCCACAAGGTTGGTTTTCCCACAAGGTTGGTTTTCCCGCAGGGTTTGTTTTCCCACAAGGTTAGTTTTCCCGCAAGGTTTGTTTCCCCACAAGGTTTGTTTTCCCACAAGGTTTGTTTTCCCACTGTGTTGGTTTTCCCAAAAGGTTCGCTTTCCCAAAAGGTTGGTTTTCCCACAAGGTTTGTTTTCCCACAAGGTTTGTTTTCCCACTGTGTTGGTTTTCCCAAAAGGTTCGCTTTCCCACAAGGTTGGTTTTCCCACAAGGTTGGTTTTCCCACAAGGTTGGTTTTCCCGCAGGGTTGCTTTCCCCATGAGGTTGGTTTTCCCACAAGGTTTGTTTTCTCACAAGGTTTGTTTTCCCACTAGGTTGTTTTTCCCACTAGGTTGGTTTTCCCACAAGGTTGGTTTTCCCACAAGCTTTGTTTTCCCCCAAGGTTGGTTTTCCCGCAGGGTTTGTTTTCCCACAAGGTTAGTTTTCCCACAAGGTATGTTTCCCCACAAGGTTTGTTTCCCCACAAGGTTTGTTTTCCCACAAGGATTGTTTTCTCACAAGGTTTGTTTTCCCACAAGGTTTGTTTCCCCACAAGGTTTGTTTTCCCACAAGGTTTGTTTTCCCACAAGCTTTGTTTTCCCCCAAGGTTGGTTTTCCCGCAGGGTTTGTTTTCCCACAAGGTTAGTTTTCCCGCAAGGTTTGTTTCCCCACAAGGTTTGTTTTCCCACAAGGTTTGTTTTCCCACTGTGTTGGTTTTCCCAAAAGGTTCACTTTCCCGCAAGGTTGGTTTTCCCACAAGGTTTGTTTCCCCACAAGGTTTGTTTTCCCACAAGGTTGGTTTTCCCGAAAGGTTTGTTTCCCCACAAGGTTGGTTTTCCCACAAGGTTGGTTTTCCCGCAGGGTTTGTTTTCCCACAAGGTTAGTTTTCCCGCAAGGTTTGTTTCCCCACAAGGTTTGTTTTCCCACAAGGTTTGTTTTCCCACTGTGTTGGTTTTCCCAAAAGGTTCGCTTTCCCAAAAGGTTGGTTTTCCCACAAGGTTTGTTTTCCCACAAGGTTTGTTTTCCCACTGTGTTGGTTTTCCCAAAAGGTTCGCTTTCCCACAAGGTTGGTTTTCCCACAAGGTTGGTTTTCCCACAAGGTTGGTTTTCCCGCAGGGTTGCTTTCCCCATGAGGTTGGTTTTCCCACAAGGTTTGTTTTCTCACAAGGTTTGTTTTCCCACTAGGTTGTTTTTCCCACTAGGTTGGTTTTCCCACAAGGTTGGTTTTCCCACAAGCTTTGTTTTCCCCCAAGGTTGGTTTTCCCGCAGGGTTTGTTTTCCCACAAGGTTAGTTTTCCCGCAGGGTTGCTTTCCCCATAAGGTTGGTTTTCCCACAAGGTTTGTTTTCCCACAAGGTTTGTTTCCCCACAAGGTATGTTTCCCCACAAGGTTTGTTTCCCCACAAGGTTTGTTTTCCCACAAGGATTGTTTTCTCACAAGGTTTGTTTTCCCACAAGGTTTGTTTCCCCACAAGGTTTGTTTCCCCACAAGGTTTGTTTTCCCACAAGGTTAATTTTCCCACAAGGTTTGTTTCCCCACAAGGTTTGTTTTCCCACAAGGATTGTTTTCTCACAAGGTTTGTTTTCCCACTATGTTGGTTTTCCCAAGAGGTTCGCTTTCCCGCAAGTTTCGCTTTCTCGCAAGGTTGGTTTTCCCACAAGGTTTGTTTTCCCACTAGGTTTGTTTCCCCACAAGGTTTGTTTTCTCACAAGGTTTGTTTTCCCGCAGGGTTTGTTTTCCCACAAGGTTAGTTTTCCCGCAAGGTTTGTTTTCCCACAAGGTTGGTTTTCCCGAAAGGTTTGTTTCCCCACAAGGTTGGTTTTCTCACAAGGTTGGTTTTCCCGCAGGGTTTGTTTTCCCACAAGGTTAGTTTTCCCGCAAGGTTTGTTTCCCCACAAGGTTTGTTTTCCCACAAGGTTTGTTTTCCCACTGTGTTGGTTTTCCAAAAAGGTTCGCTTTCCCACAAGGTTGGTTTTCCCACAAGGTTGGTTTTCCCACAAGGTTGGTTTTCCCGCAGGGTTGCTTTCCCTATAAGGTTGGTTTTCCCACAAGGTTTGTTTTCTCACAAGGTTTGTTTTCCCACTAGGTTGTTTTTCCCGCAGGGTTTGTTTTCCCACAAGGTTAGTTTTCCCCCAAGGTTGGTTTTCCCGCAGGGTTTGTTTTCCCACAAGTTTAGTTTTCCCGCAAGGTTTGTTTTCTCACAAGGTTTGTTTTCCCACTAGGTTGTTTTTCCCACTAGGTTGGTTTTCCGAAAAGGTTTGTTTTCCCACAAGCTTTGTTTTCCCCCAAGGTTGGTTTTCCCGCAAGGTTGGTTTACCCAAAAGGTTTGTTTTCCCACTGTGTTGGTTTTCCCAAAAGGTTCTCTTTCCCAAAAGGTTCGCTTTCCCGCAAGGTTGGTTTTCCCACAAGGTTTGTTTCCCCACAAGGTTTGTTTTCCCACAAGGTTTGTTTTCCCACAAGGTTGGTTTTCCCGAAAGGTTTGTTTCCCCACAAGGTTGGTTTTTCCACAAGGTTGGTTTTCCCGCAGGGTTTGTTTTCCCACAAGGTTAGTTTTCCCTTAAGGTTTGTTTCCCCACAAGGTTTGTTTTCCCACAAGGTTTGTTTTCCCACAAGGTTGGTTTTCCAGAAATGTTTGTTTCCCCACAAGGTTTGTTTTCCCACAAGGATTGTTTTCTCACAAGGTTTGTTTTCCCACTGTGTTGGTTTTCCCAAAAGGTTCGCTTTCCCGCAAGGTTGGTTTTCCCCCAAGGTTGGTTTTCCCGCAGGGTTTGTTTTCCCACAAGGTTAGTTTTCCCGCAAGGTTTGTTTCCCCACAAGGTTTGTTTTCCCACAAGGTTTGTTTTCCCACTGTGTTGGTTTTCCCAAAAGGTTCGCTTTCCCACAAGGTTGGTTTTCCCACAAGGTTGGTTTTCCCACAAGGTTGGTTTTCCCGCAGGGTTGCTTTCCCCATAAGGTTGGTTTTCCCACAAGGTTTGTTTTCTCACAAGGTTTGTTTGCCCACTAGGTTGTTTTTCCCACTAGGTTGGTTTTCCCACAAGGTTTGTTTTCCCACAAGCTTTGTTTTTCCCCAAGTTTGTTTTTCCCACTAGGTTGGTTTTCCCACAAGGTTTGTTTTCCCACAAGCTTTGTTTTCCCCCAAGGTTGGTTTTCCCGCAAGGTTAGTTTACCCACAAGGTTTGTTTTCCCACTGTGTTGGTTTTCCCAAAAGGTTCGCTTTCCCGCAAGGTTGGTTTTCCCACAAGGTTTGTTTCCCCACAAGGTTTGTTTTCCCACAAGGTTGGTTTTCCCGAAAGGTTTGTTTCCCCACAAGGTTGGTTTTCCCACAAGGTTGGTTTTCCCGCAGGGTTTGTTTTCCCACAAGGTTAGTTTTCCCGCAAGGCTTGTTTCCCCACAAGGTTTGTTTTCCCACAAGGTTTGTTTTCCCACTGTGTTGGTTTTCCCAAAAGGTTCGCTTTCCCAAAAGGTTGGTTTTCCCACAAGGTTGGTTTTCCCACAAGGTTGGTTTTCCCGCAGGGTTGCTTTCCCCATAAGGTTGGTTTTCCCAAAAGGTTCGCTTTCCCGCAAGGCTGGCTTTCCCACAAGGTTTGTTTCCCCACACTGTTTGTTTTCTCACAAGGTTTGTTTTCCCACAAGGTTGGTTTTCCCGAAAGGTTTGTTTCCCCACAAGGTTGGTTTTCCCACAAGGCTGGTTTTCCCGCAGGGTTTGTTTTCCCACAAGGTTAGTTTTCCCGCAAGGTTTGTTTTCCCACAAGGTTAGTTTTCCCACAAGGTTTGTTTCCCCACAAGGTTTGTTTCCCCACAAGGTTTGTTTTCCCACAAGGATTGTTTTCTCACAAGGTTTGTTTTCCCACTGTGTTGGTTTTCCCAAGAGGTTCGCTTTCCCGCAAGGTTCGCTTTCCCGCAAGGTTGATTTTCCCAAAAGGTTTGTTTTCTCACAAGGTTTGTGTTCCCACTAGGTTTGTTTCCCCACAAGGTTTGTTTTCTCAAAAGGTTTGTTTTCCCACAAGGTTCGTTTTCCCACAAGGATTGTTTTCCCACAAGGTTTGTTTTGCCACAAGGCTGGTTTTCCAGAAAGGTTTGTTTCCCCACAAGGTTGGTTTTCCCACAAGGTTTGTTTTCCCGCAGGGTTTGTTTTCCCACAAGGTTAGTTTTCCCGCAAGGTTTGTTTTCCCACAAGGTTAGTTTTCCCACAAGGTTTGTTTCCCCACAAGGTTTGTTTCCCCATAAGGTTGGTTTTCCCAAAAGGTTTGTATTCTCACAAGGTTTGTTTTCCCACTAGGTTGGTTTTCCCACAAGGTTGGTTTTCCCACAAGGTTTGTTTACCCACAAGGTTTGTTTTCCCCCAAGGTTGGTTTTCCGGCAAGGTTGGTTTTCCCATAAGGTTGGTTTTCCCACAAGGTTGGTTTTCCCGCAAGGTTAGTTTTCCCACAAGGTCTGATTTAACACAATGTTTGTTTTCCCACAAGGTTGGTTTTCCCGAAAGGTTTGTTTCCCCACAAGGTTGGTTTTCCCACAAGGTTGGTTTTCCCGCAGGGTTTGTTTTCCCACAAGGTTAGTTTTCCCGCAAGGTTTGTTTTCCCACAAGGTTGGTTTTCCCGAAAGGTTTGTTTCCCCACAAGGTTGGTTTTCCCACAAGGTTGGTTTTCCCGCAGGGTTTGTTTTCCCACAAGGTTAGTTTTCCCGCAAGGTTTGTTTCCCCACAAGGTTTCTTTTCCCACAAGGTTTGTTTTCCCACAGTGTTAGTTTTCCCAAAAGGTTCGCTTTCCCACAAGGTTGGTTTTCCCACAAGGTTGGTTTTCCCACAAGGTTGGTTTTCCGCAGGGTTGCTTTCCCCATGAGGTTGGTTTTCCCACAAGGTTTGTTTTCTCACAAGGTTTGTTTTCCCACTAGGTTGTTTTTCCCACTAGGTGTGTTTTCCCACAAGGTTTGTTTTCCCACAAGCTTTGTTTTCCCCCAAGGTTGGTTTTCCCGCAGGGTTTGTTTTCCCACAAGGTTAGTTTTCCCGCAAGGTTTGTTTCCCCACAAGGTTAGTTTTCCCGCAAGGTTTGTTTCCCCACAAGGTTTGTTTTCCCACAAGGTTTGTTTTCCCACTGTGTTGGTTTTCCCAAAAGGTTCGCTTTCCCAAAAGGTTGGTTTTCCCACAAGGTTGGTTTTCCCACAAGGTTGGTTTTCCCGCAGGGTTGCTTTCCCCATAAGGTTGGTTTTCCCACAAGGTTTGTTTTCCCACAAGGTTTGTTTCCCCACAAGGTTTGTTTCCCCACAAACTTTGTTTTCCCACAAGGATTGTTTTCTCACAAGGTTTGTTTTCCCACAAGGTTTGTTTCCCCACAAGGTTTGTTTCCCCACAAGGTTTGTTTTCCCACAAGGTTAGTTTTCCCACAAGGTTTGTTTCCCCACAAGGTTTGTTTCCCCACAAGGTTTGTTTCCCCACAAGGTTTGTTTCCCCACAAACTTTGTTTTCCCACAAGGATTGTTTTCTCACAAGGTTTGTTTTCCCACAAGGTTTGTTTCCCCACAAGGTTTGTTTCCCCACAAGGTTTGTTTTCTCACAAGGTTTGTTTTCCCACTAGGTTGTTTTTCCCACTAGGTTGGTTTTCCCACAAGGTTTGTTTTCCCACAAGCTTTGTTTTCCCCCAAGGTTGGTTTTCCCGCAGGGTTTGTTTTCCCGCAAGGTTGGTTTTCCCACAAGGTTTGTTTTCTCACAAGGTTTGTTTTCCCACTAGGTTTGTTTCCCCACAAGGTTTGTTTTCTCACAAAGTTTGTTTTCCCACAAGGTTTGTTTCCCCACAAGGTTTGTTTCCCCACAAGGTTTGTTTTCCCACAAGGATTGTTTTCTCACAAGGTTTGTTTTCCCACTGTGTTGGTTTTCCCAAGAGGTTCGCTTTCCCGCAAGGTTCGCTTTCCCGCAAGGTTGGTTTTCCCACAAGGTTTGTTTTCTCACAAGGTTTGTTTTCCCACTGAGTTTGTTTCCCCACAAGGTTTGTTTTCTCACAAGGTTTCTTTTCCCACAAGGTTTGTTTTCCCACAAGGTTTGTTTTCCCACAAGGTTTGTTTTGCCACAAGGTTGGTTTTCCAGAAAGGTTTGTTTCCCCACAAGGTTGGTTTTCCCACAAGGTTTGTTTTCCCGCAGGGTTTGTTTTCCCACAAGGTTAGTTTTCCCGCAAGGTTTGTTTTCCCACAAGGTTAGTTTTCCCACAAGGTTTGTTTCCCCACAAGGTTTGTTTCCCCACAAGGTTTGTTTTCCCACAAGGATTGTTTTCTCACAAGGTTTGTTTTCCCACTGTGTTGGTTTTCCCAAAAGGTTCGCTTTCCCGCAAGGTTGGTTTTCCCACAAGGTTGGTTTTCCCGCAGGGTTTGTTTCCCCATAAGGTTGGTTTTCCCACAAGGTTTGTTTTCTCACAAGGTTTGTTTTCCCACTAGGTTGGTTTTCCCACAAGGTTTGTTTTCCCACAAGGTTTGTTTACCCACAAGGTTTGTTTTCCCACAAGGTTGGTTTTCCCGCAGGGTTTGTTTTCCCACAAGGTTAGTTTTCCCGAAAGGTTTGTTTCCCCACAAGGTGGGTTTTCCCACAAGGTTGGTTTTCCCGCAGGGTTTGTTTTCCCACAAGGTTAGTTTTCCCGCAAGGTTTGTTTCCCCACAAGGTTTGTTTTCCCACAAGGATTGTTTTCTCACAAGATTTGATTTCCTACTAGGTTTGTTTCCCCACAAGGTTTGTTTTCCCACAAGGTTTGCTTTCCCCCAAGGTTGGTTTTCCCGCAAGGTTGGTTTTCCCACAAGGTTTGTTTTCCCACTGTGTTGGTTTTCCCAAAAGGTTCGCTTTCCCACAAGGTTGGTTTTCCCACAAGGTTGGTTTTCCCGCAGGGTTGCTTTACCCATAAGGTTGGTTTTCCCACAAGGTTTGTTTTCTCACAAGGTTTGTTTTCCCACTAGGTTGTTTTTCCCACTAGGTTGGTTTTCCCACAAGGTTTGTTTTCCCACAAGCTTTGTTTTCCCCCAAGGTTGGTTTTCCCGCAAGGTTGGTTTTAACACAAGGTTTGTTTTCCCACTGTGTTGGTTTTCCCAAAAGGTTCGCTTTCCCGCAAGGTCGGTTTTCCCACAAGGTTTGTTTCCCCACAAGGTTTGTTTTCCCATAAGGTTTGTTTCCCCACAAGGTTTGTTTTCCCACTAGGTTTGTTTTCCCATAAGGTTGGTTTTCCCACAAGGTTTGTTTTCTCACAAGGTTTGTTTTCCCACTAGGTTTGTTTTCCCACAAGGTTTGTTTTCTCACAAGGTTTGTTTTCCCACAAGGTTTGTTTTCCCACAAGGTTTGTTTTCCCACAAGGTTTGTTTTCCCACAAGGTTTGTTTTCCCGAAAGGTTTGTTTCCCCACAAGGTTGGTTTTCCCACAAGGTTGGTATTCCCGCAGGGTTTGTTTTCCCACAAGGTTAGTTTTCCCGAAAGGTTTGTTTCCCCACAAGGTGGGTTTTCCCACAAGGTTGGTTTTCCCGCAGGGTTTGTTTTCCCACAAGGTTAGTTTTCCCGCAAGGTTTGTTTCCCCACAAGGTTTGTTTTCCCACAAGGATTGTTTTCTCACAAGATTTGATTTCCTACTAGGTTTGTTTCCCCACAAGGTTTGTTTTCCCACAAGGTTTGCTTTCCCCCAAGGTTGGTTTTCCCGCAAGGTTGGTTTTCCCACAAGGTTTGTTTTCCCACTGTGTTGGTTTTCCCAAAAGGTTCGCTTTCCCACAAGGTTGGTTTTCCCACAAGGTTGGTTTTCCCGCAGGGTTGCTTTACCCATAAGGTTGGTTTTCCCACAAGGTTTGTTTTCTCACAAGGTTTGTTTTCCCACTAGGTTGTTTTTCCCACTAGGTTGGTTTTCCCACAAGGTTTGTTTTCCCACAAGCTTTGTTTTCCCCCAAGGTTGGTTTTCCCGCAAGGTTGGTATTAACACAAGGTTTGTTTTCCCACTGTGTTGGTTTTCCCAAAAGGTTCGCTTTCCCGCAAGGTCGGTTTTCCCACAAGGTTTGTTTCCCCACAAGGTTTGTTTTCCCATAAGGTTTGTTTCCCCACAAGGTTTGTTTTCCCACTAGGTTTGTTTTCCCATAAGGTTGGTTTTCCCACAAGGTTTGTTTTCTCACAAGGTTTGTTTTCCCACTAGGTTTGTTTCCCCACAAGGTTTGTTTTCTCACAAGGTTTGTTTTCCCACAAGGTTTGTTTTCCCACAAGGTTTGTTTTCCCACAAGGTTTGTTTTCCCACAAGGTTTGTTTTCCCGAAAGGTTTGTTTCCCCACAAGGTTGGTTTTCCCACAAGGTTGGTATTCCCGCAGGGTTTGTTTTCCCACAAGTTTAGTTTTCCCGCAAGGTTTGTTTTCCCACAAGGTTAGTTTTCCCATAAGGTTGGTTTTCCCACAAGGTTTGTTTTCTCACAAGGTTTGTTTTCCCACTAGGTTGGTTTTCCCACAAGGTTTGTTTTCCCACAAGGTTTGTTTACCCACAAGGTTTGTTTTCCCACAAGGTTGGTTTTCCCGCAGGGTTTGTTTTCCCACAAGGTTAGTTTTCCCGAAAGGTTTGTTTCCCCACAAGGTGGGTTTTCCCACAAGGTTGGTTTTCCCGCAGGGTTTGTTTTCCCACAAGGTTAGTTTTCCCGCAAGGTTTGTTTCCCCACAAGGTTTGTTTTCCCACAAGGATTGTTTTCTCACAAGATTTGATTTCCTACTAGGTTTGTTTCCCCACAAGGTTTGTTTTCCCACAAGGTTTGCTTTCCCCCAAGGTTGGTTTTCCCGCAAGGTTGGTTTTCCCACAAGGTTTGTTTTCCCACTGTGTTGGTTTTCCCAAAAGGTTCGCTTTCCCACAAGGTTGGTTTTCCCACAAGGTTGGTTTTCCCGCAGGGTTGCTTTACCCATAAGGTTGGTTTTCCCACAAGGTTTGTTTTTTCACAAGGTTTGTTTTCCCACTAGGTTGTTTTTCCCACTAGGTTGGTTTTCCCACAAGGTTTGTTTTCCCACAAGCTTTGTTTTCCCCCAAGGTTGGTTTTCCCGCAAGGTTGGTTTTAACACAAGGTTTGTTTTCCCACTGTGTTGGTTTTCCCAAAAGGTTCGCTTTCCCGCAAGGTCGGTTTTCCCACAAGGTTTGTTTCCCCACAAGGTTTGTTTTCCCATAAGGTTTGTTTCCCCACAAGGTTTGTTTTCCCACTAGGTTTGTTTTCCCATAAGGTTGGTTTTCCCACAAGGTTTGTTTTCTCACAAGGTTTGTTTTCCCACTAGGTTTGTTTTCCCACAAGGATTGTTTTCTCACAAGGTTTGTTTTCCCACAAGGTTTGTTTTCCCACAAGGTTTGTTTTCCCACAAGGTTTGTTTTCCCACAAGGTTTGTTTTCCCGAAAGGTTTGTTTCCCCACAAGGTTGGTTTTCCCACAAGGTTGGTATTCCCGCAGGGTTTGTTTTCCCACAAGGTTAGTTTTCCCGAAAGGTTTGTTTCCCCACAAGGTGGGTTTTCCCACAAGGTTGGTTTTCCCGCAGGGTTTGTTTTCCCACAAGGTTAGTTTTCCCGCAAGGTTTGTTTCCCCACAAGGTTTGTTTTCCCACAAGGATTGTTTTCTCACAAGATTTGATTTCCTACTAGGTTTGTTTCCCCACAAGGTTTGTTTTCCCACAAGGTTTGCTTTCCCCCAAGGTTGGTTTTCCCGCAAGGTTGGTTTTCCCACAAGGTTTGTTTTCCCACTGTGTTGGTTTTCCCAAAAGGTTCGCTTTCCCACAAGGTTGGTTTTCCCACAAGGTTGGTTTTCCCGCAGGGTTGCTTTACCCATAAGGTTGGTTTTCCCACAAGGTTTGTTTTCTCACAAGGTTTGTTTTCCCACTAGGTTGTTTTTCCCACTAGGTTGGTTTTCCCACAAGGTTTGTTTTCCCACAAGCTTTGTTTTCCCCCAAGGTTGGTTTTCCCGCAAGGTTGGTATTAACACAAGGTTTGTTTTCCCACTGTGTTGGTTTTCCCAAAAGGTTCGCTTTCCCGCAAGGTCGGTTTTCCCACAAGGTTTGTTTCCCCACAAGGTTTGTTTTCCCATAAGGTTTGTTTCCCCACAAGGTTTGTTTTCCCACTAGGTTTGTTTTCCCATAAGGTTGGTTTTCCCACAAGGTTTGTTTTCTCACAAGGTTTGTTTTCCCACTAGGTTTGTTTCCCCACAAGGTTTGTTTTCTCACAAGGTTTGTTTTCCCACAAGGTTTGTTTTCCCACAAGGTTTGTTTTCCCACAAGGTTTGTTTTCCCACAAGGTTTGTTTTCCCGAAAGGTTTGTTTCCCCACAAGGTTGGTTTTCCCACAAGGTTGGTATTCCCGCAGGGTTTGTTTTCCCACAAGTTTAGTTTTCCCGCAAGGTTTGTTTCCCGACAAGGTTTGTTTTCCCACAAGGATTGTTTTCCCACTAGGTTTGTTTCCCCACAAGGTTTGTTTTCCCACAAGGTTTGTTTTCACCCAAGGTTGGTTTTCCCGCAAGGTTGGTTTTCCCACAAGGTTTGTTTTCCCACTGTGTTGGTTTTCCCAAAAGGTTCGCTTTCCCACAAGGTTGGTTTTCCCACAAGGTTGGTTTTCCCGCAGGGTTGCTTTCCCCATAAGGTTGGTTTTCCCACAAGGTTTGTTTTCTCACAAGGTTTGTTTTCCCACTAGGTTGTTTTTTCCCACTAGGTTGGTTTTCCCACAAGGTTTGTTTTCCCACAAGCTTTGTTTTCCCCCAAGGTTGGTTTTCCCGCAAGGTTGGTTTTCCCACAAGGTTTGTTTTCCCACTGTGTTGGTTTTCCCAAAAGGCTCGCTTTCCCGCAAGGTTGGTTTTCCCACAAGGTTTGTTTCCCCACAAGGTTTGTTTTCCCATAAGGTTTGTTTTCCCACAAGGTTTGTTTTCCCACAAGGTTTGTTTTCCCACAAGGTTTGTTTTCCCACAAGGTTGGTTTTCCCGCAAGGTTGGTTTTCCCACAAGGTTTGTGTTCCCACTGTGTTGATTTTCCCAAAAGGTTCGCTTTCCCACAAGGTTGGTTTTCCCACAAGGTTGGTTTTCCCGCAGGGTTGCTTTCCCCATAAGGTTTGTTTTCCCACAAGGTTTGTTTTCCCACAAGGTTTGTTTTCCCACAAGGTTTGTTTTCCCGAAAGGTTTGTTTCCCCACAAGGTTGGTTTTCCCACAAGGTTGGTTTTCCCGCAGGGTTTGTTTTCCCACAAGGTTTGTTTCCCCACAAGGTTTGTTTTCCCACAAGGATTGTTTTCTCACAAGGTTTGTTTTCCCACTGTGTTGGTTTTTCCAAAAGGTTCGCTTTCC